>WNWK01003107.1:62500-160000 GCA_009830355.1 Cherax destructor | reverse complement strand
AAGACATAAGTAGTGTCATACGCAAATAAAATGGGTTTAAGGAGATTAGATGCGTTTGGTAGGTCATTGATGTAAATGAGAAAGAGAAGTGGGCCAAGGACACTTCCCTGTGGGACTCCAACAAGAATAGGTTGTATAGTGGAGCCGGCACCATTTGTATATACATACTGTGTTCTATTGCTAAGATAAGATTTTAGGTACTCGAGAGAGTGTCCTCTGACCAGGAATGTGAGAGTTTTAGGTGTAAAAGGTCAAGGTCAACTGTATCAAAAGCTTTTCGTAAGTCTATGAAAAGTCCCAGGGAAAATTAGTTTTTTTCCAAATTTAGAATATATTAATTCAAGCATATGTATAATAGTGCTTTTTATCGGTCTGAACCCAAACTGACAGGTTGAGTATTTTGTGGGTTACGAGGTAGGAGTTTGTGAATTAATTTTTCGAAGATTTTAGATAGTAGGGGCAAGTTTGATATAGGCCTATAGTTGTTGAACTCAGTCGGATCACCTCCTTGAGGATTGGGGTGACCCTTGTTGTCTTGAGTATGGATGGTCAGGGTGACCCTTGTTGTCTTGAGTATGGGTGGGAAGGTGGAAGATTCAATGGATTTGCTAAAAAGAGTTGCAATAATTGGTGACAATGCATGAGAAGCTTCTTTATACATGAGTGGTGGTAAGTTATTTAGGTTTCCTGTCTTGTTCTTCAATGTTTTGATGATAAGCGAGATGGGGCTAAAAATAGAGTATTTGGGCAGTCACCAGTGAGGTAGTCGCCACTGAGGTAGTCGCCACTGAGGTAGTCGCCACTGAGGTAGTCGCCACTGAGGTAGTCGCCACTGAGGTAGTCGCCACTGAGGTAGTCTTTTGGTTGAATATTTGAGTTTGGGATTTTACTTGCTAGCTGAGTTCCTATGCTCGAGAAAAAGACATTAAGTTTGTTAACAGTATCGGTTGGCTGAATGAGAGGATCTTCTGGTTTAGTTAAAGTAATCATTCTTTTTTTGTGACAGTTTTTAGAGGTTTTGGGTTTTTTGTAAAAAAATATTTACACATTCATCAATATCGAAGTTGACTGCTGGCTGGCTTTGCCAGTCAATGTCACTTTATGCTGAAATAACGTTATTAACAGATGACTCGTCATGCAGTGAGAAGGTGATCTTAGTTGTGTCCTGGGGCAATGTACATAAGTTAGCTTATGAGAAAGATGGGGTAGTGGCCAGTGGTGTTATACACTGCTTTTAATGGGGATATAATGTTTGTCCAGATATGGTCTAGTAAGGAGCCATTTGTCTCGGAGATTCTTGGAGGTTTTATTATTGTTTTGTTATTATTATTGCCTTCTCTAACACTATATGTCATAGTTGATCTTATCTTCTCCTCCTCCGTGTATATATGTATACTTTGGTTTGTGAATGTTTCAATCCTTGGTGTATGAGGGATGACGTATTTCATGGAGTATGGGGTTTGGTGTGTATGGTTCATGTATAAGGGAGTAATGTAATGGGGACATAGAGTATGTGGAAAATAGTGTATGGGGGGTATGATACACGTGTGTATGCCGCATGCCTCTATTACGTTAGGGAATACAAAGTGTTATATAATATTCTGTGTGATGTGAATTAGCGTATTATGAGGGGTGTGTCGGGGGTCACTGGTGTATGAGACAACGAGTCATACACCTGTTGCAGCTGTATGTCTTGTATGTTGTACAGTTGTGCACTGTAGTAACCTTGATGCTAAAATAACCACCCAACCTCCCCCCCCAAAAAAAAAATAAAATAAAAGAGCATCGGCTGCTGTAGTAGATATTCACACACACACACACACACACACACACACACACACACACACACACACACACACACACATACACACACACACACACACACACACACACACACACACACACATACACACACACACACACACACACACACACACACACACACATACACAAAAACACACACACACACACATACACACAAACGCACACACATACACACACACAAGAAGAGGTATGATAAGGCTCATGGCGCAGGGAGAGAGACCCAGTAGAGGCCAGTGAAGAGGCGGGGCGAGGAGCTATGAATCGACCCCTGCAACCATAACTAGGTGAGTACAACTAGGTGAGTACACACACACACACACACACATACACTAACACACATTCACGCACACACACACTCACACATTCACGCATACACACACACACACACACACACAAACAGAAAGACAGACAGACAGACAGAACACACACACACACACACATACAACCACAATTGGAAGCTGAAAACCCAGATGAGTCATAGGGATGTTAGGAAGTATTTCTTTAGCCTTAGAGTTGTCAGGAAGTGGAATAATCTGGAGAGTGAAGGAGTGGAAGCAGGTTTCATACATAGCTTTAAGAAGAGGTATGATAAAGCTTATGGAGCAGGGAGAGAGTGAATTAGTATCGACCAGTGCAGAGGCGGGGCCAGGAGCTATGAATCGACCCCTGCAACCACATGTAGGTAAGTACATATAGGCAAGTACACATCATAGCTCTCACAGAAACCAAGCTCACAGGTATGATAACAGATGCCATCTTTCCAACGGGATATCAGATCCTGAGGAAAGACAGAGGGAACAGAGGGGGTGGAGGAGTGGCACTGCTGATCAAAAACCGGTGGTATTTTGATGAGCTGGAGAGAGAAGACAGAGGAGAAGCAAGAGATTACATAGTACGAATGCTACAGTCTGGAGGTCCCAAGGTGGTAATTGCAGTGATGTATAACCCACCACAGAACAGCAGGAGGCCAATGCAAGAGTATGATGAGAGTAATAGAGCGATGGTTGACACACTGGCTGAAGTGGCCAGAAGGGCTCATGCGAGCAGGGCAAAGCTACTGATCATGGCTGACTTCAACCACAAGGAAATTGATTGGGAGGACTTGGAGCCACATGGGGGCCAAGAAACGTGGAGGGCTAAGATGATGGAGGTGGTACTGGAAAACTTTATGTACCAACACGTAAGGGACACTGCCAGAGAGAGAGGAGAGGATGAACCAGCGAGACTGGACCTAATATTCACCTTGAGTAGTGCAGATATTGAGGACATCACATATGAAAGACCCCTTGGGGCCAGTGATCATGTGGTTTTAAGCTTCGAATACACAGTAGAGTTACAAGTGGAGGGGGGAGCAGGAAGGGCTGAACTAATGAAGCCAAACTACAAGAAAGGGGACTATATGGGCATGAAGAACTTCCTGAACGGGGTTCAGTGGGACAGAGAACTGGTAGGGAAGTCAGTAAACGAGATGATGGAATGTGTGACAACAATTTGCAAGGAAGCTGAGGAGAGGTTTGTACCCAAGGGTAACAGGAATAATGAAAAAGGCAGGATGATCCCGTGGTTCACCCAAAGGTGCAGGGAGGCCAAGACCAAATGTGTTAGGGAATGGAAGAAGTATAAAAGGCAAAAAACCCAGGAGAATAAGGAGAGCAGTCGTAGAGCCAGAAATTAATATGCACAGGTAAGAAGGGAGACCCAACGACAATATGAAAATGACATAGCAGCGAAAGCCAAATCTGACCCAATGCTGTTGTACAGCCACATCAGGAGGAAAACAACAGTCAAGGACCAGGTGATCAGGCTAAGGAAGGAAGGAGGAGAGATCACAAGAAACGACCACGAAGTATGTGAGGAACTCAACATGAGATTCAAAGAAGTGTTCACAGATGAGACAGAAGGGACTCCAGCAAGACGGAGAGGTGGGGTACACCACCAGGTACTGGATACAATACATTCAACCGAGGAAGAAGTGAAGAGGCTGCTGAGTGAGCTAGATACCTCAAAGGAGATGGGGCCGGACAACATCTCTCCATGGGTCCTGAGAGAGAGAGCAGAGGTGCTATGTGTACCCCTAACAACAATATTCAACACATCTATCGAAACAGGGAGACTACCTGAGGTATGGAAGACAGCAAATGTAGTCCCAATTTTCAAAAAAGGAGACAGACATGAAGCACTAAACTACAGACCAGTGTCACTGACATGTATAGTATGCAAAGTCATGGAGAAGATTATCAGGAGAAGAGTGGTGGAACACCTAGAAAGGAATGAGCTTATCAACGACAGCAGTGAGACAAGAGAGAGAGGGGTGGGTAGATTGTATTTTCTTGCACTGTAAGAAGGTGTTTGACACAGTTTCACACAAGAGATTAATGCAGAAGCTTTAGGACCAGGCAGGGATAACAGGGAAGGCACTACAATGGATCAGGGAATACCTGTCAGGAAGACAGCAACGAGTCATGATATGTGGCGAGGTGTCAGAGTGGGCGCCGGTGACAAGTGGGGTTCCACAGGGGTCAGTCCTAGGACCGGTGCTGTTTCTGGTATTTGTGAACGACATGACGGAAGGAATAGACTCCGAAGTGTCCCTGTTTGCAGATGATGTGAAATTGATGAGAAGAATTCAATCGGAGAGGACCAGGCAGAACTACAAAGGGATTTGGACAGGATGCAAGCATGGTTCAGAAATTGGCTTCTGGAGTTCAACCCCACCAAGTGCAAAATCATGAAGATTGGGGAAGGAAAAAGAAGACCGCTGACGGAGTACAGTTTAGGGGGCCAGAGACTACAAACCTCACTCAAGGAAAAATATCTTGGGGTGAGTATAACACCAGGCACATCTCCTGAGGCGCACATCAACCAAATAACTGCTGCAGCATACGGGCGCCTAGCAAACCTAAGAACAGCATTCCGACATCTTAATAAAGAATCGTTCAGGACCCTGTACACTGTGTACGTCAGGCCCATACTGGAGTATGCAGCACCAGTTTGGAACCCACACCTAGCCAATCACGTTAAGAAACTAGAGAAAATGCAAAGGTTTGCAACAAGACTAGTCCCGGAGCTAAGGGGTATGTCTTACGAGTAGAGGTTAAAGGAATTCGACCTGACGACACTGGAGGACAGGAGAGATAGGGGGGACATGATAACGACATATAAGATACTGAGAGGAATTGACAAGGTGGACAGAGACAGAATGTTCCAGAGATGGGACACAGCAACAAGGGGACACAGTTGGAAGTTGAAGACTCAGATGAATCACTGGGATGTTAGGAAGTATTTCTTCAGTCACAGAATAGTCTGTGAAGTGATGTAGTGGAGGCAGGATCCATACATAGCTTTAAGAAGAGGTATGATAAAGCTCATGGAGCAGGAAGAGTGACCTAGTAGCGACCAGTGAAGTGGAGGGGCCAGGAGCTGTGAATCGACCCCTCAAGCCACAAATAGGTCAGTACATTCGGTGGATCATCGTGGCGGGAAGTTCGTAACTTCTCTCATTTCGGATTTTTTTTTATTTTCTCAAGATTTCTGCAGCCTTTTTTTGTTGTGATTTTTGCGTTTTTTTGTTTTTGTTTTATGCGTCGATGGTTACCCGCTGGATGTGTTGTAATTTAAACCCCTCCCCTCCTTCCCCTTACCCTCCTTCCCCCTCCCCGCCCACGCTATTTTTTTCCCGTGCTTTCTGTTGTAGTTTTCTCGCACTTTGTAAGTTTTCGCGCGTTTATTTTCCGCACTCGTCCTCACTCGTCCTCACTCGTCCTCACTCGTCCTCACTCGTCCGCACTCGTCCTCACTCGTCCGCACTCGTCTTCACTCGTCCTCACTCGTCCTCACTCGTCCGCACTCGTCCTCACTCGTCCTCACTCGTCCTCACTCGTCCTCACTCGTCTCATCCTACTGTCCTCACTCGTCCTCACTCGTCCACTCGCTCGTCTCTCACTCGTCCTCACTCGTCCTCACTCGTCGCACTCGTCTCACTCGTCCTCAGTCCACTCGTCGCACTCGTCCCACTCGTCTCACTCGTCCTCACTCGTCCTCACTCGTCCTCACTCGTCCTCACTCGTCCGCACTCGGCCTTACTCGTCCTCACTCGTCCGCACTCGGCGTCACTCGTCCTCACTCGTCCGCACTCGTCCTCACTCGTCCGCACTCGTCCGCACTCGGCGTCACTCGTCCTCACTCGTCCGCACTCGGCGTCACTCGTCCTCACTCGTCCTCACTCGTCCTCACTCGTCCTCACTCGTCCTCACTCGTCCTCACTCGTCCGCACTCTCTCGTCCTCACTCGTCCTCACTCGTCTCACTCGTCCTCCTCGTCCTCACTCGTCGCCTCGTCTCACTCGTCCTCACTCGTCTTCACTCGTCTCACTCGTCTCACTCGTCCTCACTCGTCCTCACTCGTCGCACTCGTCCTCACTCGTCCTCACTCGTCTTCACTCGTCCTCACTCGTCCTCACTCGTCCTCACTCGTCCTCACTCGGTGTCGCGTCTGACAAATGTTATTTTATCGCGTTTGTTTTTCTTGTTTTTGGAAAGTTTTTCCTGCTGATTTTAATGCAGTTTTTTTAACGTTTTAATTTTATTTTTATTAACATAACGTCCGATTCCCACCAAGGCAGGGTGGCCCGAAAAAGAAAAACTTTCATCATCATTCACTCCCTCACTGTCTTGACAGAGGGGTGATTTACACTACAGTTATAAAACTGCAACATCAACACCCCTCCTTCAGAGTGCAGACACTGTACTTCCCATCTCCAGGACTCAAGTCCGGCCTGCCGTTTCCTGAATCCCTTCATAAATGTTACCTTGCTCACACTCCAACAGCACGTCAGGTATTAAAAACCATTTGTCTCCATTCACTCCTATCAAATACGCTCACACATGCTTGGTGGAAGTCCAAGCCCCTCACACACAAAACCTCCTTTACCCCCTCCCTCCAACCTTTCCTAGGCCGACCCCTACCCCGCCTTCCCTCCACTACAGATTTATACACTCTCGAAGTCATTCTGTCTCGTTCCATTCTCTCTACATATCCGAACCACCTCAACAACCCCTCCTCAGCTCTCTGGATAATAGTTTTGGTAATCCCGCACCTCCTCCTAATTTCCAAACTCCGAATTCTCTGCATTATATTCAC
Source organism: Cherax destructor (assembly GCA_009830355.1). NCBI lineage: Eukaryota > Metazoa > Arthropoda > Malacostraca > Decapoda > Parastacidae > Cherax > Cherax destructor. Next base: position 153,037 of record WNWK01003107.1, on the reverse strand, counting down.
ACCACACATTGACCTCAGACATGACATCTCCACTGCCTCCAGCCTTCTCCTCGTTGCAACATTCATCACCCATGCTTCACACCCATATAAGAGTGTTGGTATAACTATACTCTCTTACATTTCCCTCTTTACTTCCATGGACAAAGTTCTTTGTCTCCACAGACTCCGAAGTGCTCCACTCACCCTTTTCCCCTCATCAATTCTATGATTCACCTCATCCTTCATTGACCCATCTGCTGACACGTCCACTCCTAAATATCTGAATACATTCACCTCCTCCATACTCTCTCCCTCCAATCTGATATCCAATCTTTCATCACCTAATCTTTTTGTTATCCTCATCACTTTATTCTTTCCTATATTCACTTTCAATTTTCTTCTTTTACATACCCTACTAAATTCATCCACCAACCTCTGCAACTTCTCTTCAGAATCTCCCAAAAGCACAGTGTCATCAGCAAAAAGCAACTGTGACAACTCCCACTTTGTATTTGATTCTTTATCTTTTAACCCCACACCTCTTGCCAACACCCTCGCATTCACTTCTCTTACAACCCCATCTATAAATATATTGAACAACAACGGTGATATCACATATCCTTGGGAAATAATCTCCCTCTCTCCTACACACTCTAACCTGAGCCTCACTATCCTCATAAAAACTCTTCACTGCTTTCAGTAACCTACCTCCTATTCCATACACCTGCAACATCTGCCACATTGCCCCCCTATCCACCCGATCATACGCCTTTTCCAAATCCATGAATGCCACAAAAATCTCTTTACCCTTATCCAATACTGTTCACCTATATGTTTCACTGTAAACATTTGGTGTACACACCCCTACCTTTCCTAAAGCCCCCTTGTTCATCTGTTATCCTGCTCTCTGTCTTACTCCTAATTCTTTCAATAATAACTCTACCATATACTTTACCAGGTATACTCAACAGACTTATTCCCCTATAATTTTTGCACTCTCTTTTGTCCCCTTTGCCTTTATACAAAGGAACAATACATGCTCTCTGCCAATCCCTAGGTACCTTACCCTCTTCCATACATTTATTAAATAATAGCACCAACCACTCCGAAACTAAATCCCCACCTGCTTTCTATCTTTATCCCATCAATCGCAGCTGCCTTACCCCCTTTCATTCTACCCACTGCCTCACGAACTTCCCCCACACCCACAACTGGCTCTTCCACACTCCTACAAGATGTTATTCCTCCTTGCCCTATACACGAAATCACAGCTTCCTTGTCTTCATCAACATTTAACAACTCCTCAAAATATTCCCTCCATCTTCCCGATACCTCTAACTCTCCATTTAATAACTCTCCTCTCTTATTTTTAACTATCAAATCCATTTGTTCCCTAGGCTTCCTCAACTTATTAATCTCACTCCAAAACTTTTTCTTATTTTCAACAAAATTTGTTGAAAACATCTCACCCACTCTCTCATTTGCTCTCTTTTTACATTGCTTCACCACTCTCTTATCCTCTCTTTTTCTCTCCATATTCTCTTCCCTCCTTGCAACACTTCTACTTTGTAAAAACCTCTCATTTGCTAACTTTTTCTCCCTTACTACTCTCTTTACGTCATCATTCCACCAATCGCTCTTCTTCCCTCCCGCACCCACTTTCCTGTAACCACAAACTTCTGCTGAACACTCTAACACTACTTTTTTAAACCTGCCCCATACATTTTCGACCCTATTGCCTACACTCTCACTAGCCCATCTATCCTCTAATAGTTGTTTATATCTTACCCTAACTGCCTCCTCCTTTAGTTTATAAACCTTCACCTCTCTCTTACTTGCTGCTTCTATTTTCCTTGTATCCCAACTACCTTTTACTCTCACTGTAGCTACAACTAAAAAGTGATCTGATATGTCTGTGGGGCCCTTTATAAACATGTACATCCTGAAGCCTACTCAACAGTCTTTTATCTACCCACACATAGTCCAACAAACTACTGTCATTACGCTCTACATCATATCTTGTATACGTATTTATCCTCTTTTTCTTAAAATATGTATTACCTATAACTAAACCCCTTTCTATACAAAGTTCAATCAAAGGGCTCCCATTATCACTTACACCTGGCACCCCAAACTTACCTACCACACCCTCTCTACATGTTTCTCCTACTTTAGCATTTAGGTCCCCTACCACAATTACTCTCTCACTTGGTTCAAAAGTTCCTATACATTCGCTTAACATCTCCCAAAATCTCTCTCTCTCTCCTCTACACTCCTCTCTTCTCCAGGTGCATACACGCTTATTATGACCCACTTTTCGCATCCGACCTTTATTTTAATCCACATAATCCTTGAATTTACATTAATTTTCCCTGTTCTCTCTCCATAACTGATCCTTCAACATTATTGCTACCCCTTCCTTAGCTCTGACTCTCTCAGATACTCCTGACGTTTTATATAGCAGGTTTTTAACGATTTTATATTGCAGGTTTTTTTAACGTTTTATGTCGCAGGTTTTTTAACGTTTTATGTAGCAATTTTTTTTATATCACAGGTGTTTTAAAGTTTTATATATCAGATTCTTAACGCTTTATAAGGTAGTTTTTTTAACGTTATATATTAGAAACTAGACTATTTTTTTCTTAATATGCAATATACATAAATAATATAGGTATGCATATTCTCCCCCTGAGAAAAACCCGCTCCCAAGAGGAGGAAAAAGAGACTAAACTCACTAAAGGATGTTTTATTGTGCTTGTTTATTTTTCACGTTTTATTTTATAGTTTTTTTTTTTTTGCTTTTCATATAATGTTTTATTTTTTCTGTTTTATGATATTTACCGCTTGTTGTGTACAAGATTATCCTTCTGTTAACTTGTCTTTGTTCCCGTGTTACATGTTGTAGAGAGAGAGAGAGAGAGAGAGAGAGAGAGAGAGAGAGAGAGAGAGAGAGAGAGAGAGAGAGAGAGAGAGAGAGAGAGAGAGAGAGAGAGAGAGAGAGAGAGAGAGAGAGAGAGAGAGAGAGAGAGAGAGAGAGAGAGAGTACGTATATAACCGTGTTGACATAAGAGGATAAATGCTAGGTGCTATGCAGGAAGCTAACCTAGCATACGCACTAGGCAGACAGCCTAGCAGACACACTAAGCAGGAAGCATAGCAGACACACTATGCAGGCAGCCTAGCAGACACACTAAGCAGGAAGCATAGCAGACACACTAAGCAGGAAACATAGCAGACACACTAAGCAGGAAGCATAGCAGACACACTAAGCAGGAAACATAGCAGACACACTAAGCAGGAAACAGCAGATACACTAGGCAGGAGCATCAACACCTTGAGGTGGGAGACATTAACAGCAGCAGTGTTTCAGGGCTACACATCAGCAGTGTTTCAGGGCTACACATCAGCAGTGTTTCAGGGCTACACATCAGCCGTGTGTGAAGGCCTCACAGGAGCAGTGAGTCAGGGCCACACTGCGGTGGTGTGTCAAGGCCACACAGCAGCAGTGTCAAGGCCACACAGCAGCAGTGTGTCAAGGCCACACAGCAGCAGTGTGTCAAGGCCACACAGCAGCAGTGTGTTAGGGGGTCACACAGCAGCAGTATGTCAGGGCCACACAACAGCAATTGTCAGGGCCACAAAGCAGCAGTGAGTCAGGGCAACACAACAGCAGTGTGTCAAGGCCACACAGCGGCAGTGGGTCAGGGCCACACAGCAGCAGTGTGTCAAGGGCCATTCAGCGGCAGTGTGTCAGGGTCACAGCAGCAGTGTCAGGGGTCACATAGCAGCAGTGTGCCAGGGCCACACAGCAGCAATGTGTCAAGGCCACAGAACAGCAGTGTGTCAGGGCCACACAGCAGCAGCAGTGTGTCAGGGGTCACAAAGCGGCAGAGTGTCATGGTCACACAGCAGCAGTGTGTCAGGGGTCACAAATCAGCAGTGTGTCAAGGCCACACCCTCACATAAACAAGCGGATACTGCTGGTCAATATCAGCAGGTCAGGTTGTAGTTTTATCGAGAGCTTGTGTCGTCTTGCACTCATCCTGGGCCATGATGGATTTTGCCTTCCCTGACGAGGAGAGGTTGACTTGAAGTCGTGGTCCATCACATGGACCGGGTGGACCGCTCCCACTCACGGTACACAAACACGCTCATATAAACACAGAAAAGTACATAATTGAACCACCTTTAAGGTAAACAAGGTCTGGTTCTAGGATACATCAGAGAGGCAGAGGCGAGGCTCTCCTGTTGTGGCATGCGTTGCTTCTGTTGTGGCATGCGTTGCTTCTGTTGTGGCATGCGTTGCTTCTGTTGTGGCATGCGTTGCTTCTGTTGTGGCATGCGTTGCTTCTGTTGTGGCATGCGTTGCTTCTGTTGTGGCATGCGTTGCTTCTGTTGTGCATGCGTTGTTCTGTTGTGGCATGCGTTGCTTCTGTTGTGGCATGCGTTGCTTCTGTTGTGGCATGCGTTGCTTCTGTTGTGGCATGCGTTGCTTCTGTTGTGGCATGCGTTGCTTCTGTTGTGGCATGCGTTGCTTCTGTTGTGGCATGCGTTGCTTCTGTTGTGGCATGCGTTGCTTCTGTTGTGGCATCGTTGTGGCATGCGTTGCTGCATGCTGTTGTTGTGGCATGCGTTGCTTCTGTTGTGGCATGCGTTGCTTCTGTTGTGGCATGCGTTGCTTCTGTTGTGGCATGCGTTGCTTCTGTTGTGGCATGCGTTGCTTCTGTTGTGGCATGCGTTGCTTCTGTTGTGTCGTCTCCTGCTTGGTTAGTTAATGGGATTTTAAAAGTATCGACTAAACAAGGGAGAGTGATTAAGGGCGCACGTAACCTGTTCTCCACCAGACAAGAAGTCTTCAATTCCTTTAGTAGGGATGTAAGTAAACTTTGAGTGTATAGACACCGAGATATACACAAGAGGATATATAGTTTATATATCCACTTTTATCCTTCTCTGGAAACCATTCAGCTACTATTTCCGTTTCTTCTGACTTCATTGTCAAACTTTTTCTGTTCGAATTCTCTATTTCATAATTCTTATAAATTTTCGAATATTTAAACAGCGCGGTTTTGAACTATAGTTGTGAAGACTTCTTCAGTACTGCACAGTCGGTTTCTTAATGTTTTGTTTGTTTCCTTTTGCTCTGGCATGTGGTTGGGTTATAAAGGTTGGTGGACAGTCTTGACAGTGGTGCTCTAGACATTACGTTTTCCTCTCGATTTAAAAAAACAACAAATAACTTCAAATCCGCTTGATTTGAAGCACACACTGACGAAGCAGGTGTTACCTACCTCAGGCATCACCCAGGTTGTTCCTAGGCTTTTCCCCTCCAGGGCTTCCCTCCAGGGCTTCCCTCCAGGGCTTCCCTCCAGGGCTTCCCTAGGCTGGGCGTCACCACTCAGTGGTAAGAGGATTCACATCACCGGGAACACAGGCTCTAAAAATGACTACAATCCCCGTGTATAACCTGGTGTTGCAGCAGCCTCTCTCTCTCTCTCTCTCTCTCTCTCTCTCTCTCTCTCTCTCTCTCTCTCTCTCTCTCTCTCTCTCTCTCCGTTTGTGTGATATTCTATTTGTATCTACAGGAGCAGAGTTATGCTGGAGGTGTCCACCCTTCGTGTGTGTGTGTGTTACTTACTTACCATTCTGTCCTAGGCACATGTCGATTAGACACTAGGCTTGTTGTATGTGTGTGTGTGTGTGTGTGCTGTGTGTTGTGTGTGTGTGTGTGTGTATGTGTGTGTGTAGTGTGTGTGTGTGTGTTGTGTGTGTGTGTGTGTGTGTGTGTGTGTGTGTGTGTGTGTGTGTGTGTGTGTGTGTGTGTGTATGTATGTGTGTGTGTGTGTGTGTGTGTGTGTGTGTGTGCGTGTGTGTGTGTACTCACCTAGTTGTACTCACCTAGTTGTGGTTGCAGGGGTCGAGACATAGCTCCTGGCCCCGCCTCTTCACTGGCCGCTACTGGGTCACTCTCCTGCGCCATGAGCTTTATCATACCTCTTCTTAAAGCTGTGTATGGAACCTGCCTCCACTACATCGCTTCCCAAGCTATTCCACTTCCTGACACTCTGTGACTGAAGAAATACTTCCTAACATCCCTGTGATTCATCTGAGTCTTCAACTTCCAACTGTGTCCCCTTGTTGCTGTGTCCCATCTTTGGAACATTCTGTCTCTGTCAACCTTGTCAATTCCTCTCAGTATTTTATATGTCGTTATCATGTCTCCCCTATCTCTCCTGTCCTCCAGTGTCGTCAAGTCGATTTCCCTTAACCTCTCCTCGTAGGACATACCCCTTAGCTCCGGGACTAGTCTTGTTGCAAACCTTTGCACTTTCTCTAGCTTCTTTACGTGCTTGAATAAATGTGGGTTCCAAACTGGTGCTGCATACTCCAGTATGGGCCTAACGTACACAGTGTACAGGGTCCTGAACGATTCTTTATTAAGATGTCGGAATGCTGTTCTTAGGTTTGCTAGGCGCCCGTATGCTGCAGCAGTTATTTGGTTGATGTGCGCCTCAGGAGATGTGCCTGGTGTTATACTCACCCCAAGATCTTTTTCTTTGAGTGACGTTTGCAGTCTTTGGCCACCTAGACTATACTCTGTCTGCGGTCTTCTTTGCCCTTCCCCGATATTCATGACTTTACATGAATATCGTGCGTGCGTGCGTGTGTGTGTGTGTGTGTGTGTGTGTGTGTGTGTGTGTACTCACCGGTCTGTGGTTCCTGGACGGGTGGGCTGGGGTCGAGTCACGGATCTTGTCCCTGCATCTCTTCACAACTTTGGCTGTCATTGTTGGTTTCTTGCCTCTTAGATCTTATCGTACCTTCTCTAGAAACTATGTATTGAATTGCCCTCCCTCACTTACACACCTACAAACATCCACACTTACACAGCTACAAACATCCACACTTACACAGCTACAAACATCCACACTTACACAGCTACAAACATCCACACTTACACACCTACAAACATCCACACTTACACACCTACAAACATCCACACTTACACACCTACAAACATCCACACTTACACACCTACAAACATCCACACTTACACACCTACAAACATCCACACTTACACACCTACAAACATCCACTACACCTACAACTACAACATTCCACCTACATCACCTACACTCAAACATTCACACTTACACACCTACAAACATTCACACTTAAAATCACACTACAAACATCCACACTTACACACCTACAAACATCCACACTTACACACCTACAAACATCCACACTTACACACCTACAAACGCTTCACTAAAAAAAAGCATCACCTCTCTGCAAGAAACTGAGGGTAGAACAAACATGTATAAAATACTTTGCAATTTAGACACTCTTCAAATCACAAGTGCTCCCTCATTTAGAATACTGCTCTGTGCTGACGGCCCCGTTCAGGGCAGGAGAAATATCAGAGCTGGAACAAATACACAGATCGTTTACGGCTCACATTGAGCCAGTAAAGCACCTAAATTACTGGGAACACCTTCAAGTCTTGAACATGTACTCATTGGAGCGGAGGAGAGAGAGATACATGATAATATATACCTGGAAAGTACTCGAGGGCCTGGTCCAAATCTGCACACTGCCATAACAACATACTGGAGTGAGAGATATGGGAGGAAGTGCAAAATAAACCCAGTGAGGAGCAGGGGTGCGGTGGGGACAATACGGGAGCACTGTATTAACATCCGGGGTCCCAGACTATTCAACATCTTACCAGAAGATATCCGAAACTTCGCTGGAACCAGTGTAGAAGCCTTCAAGAGAAAACTGGACAAGTATCTTCATCGGGTGCCAGATCAGCCAGGCTGTGATGGATATGTGGGGCAACAGGCCTTCAGCAGCAACAGCCTGGTTGACCAGGCAAGCACCAGACGAACCTGTCCCATGGCCGGGCAATGAGAGTAGTGAAACTCTCGAAACTCTTCAAAGGTATATCAAAGGTGTGTTTTTCCACCACTGGGCGTCTCCCACCAAAGTAGGGCCACACACAAGAAGAAACACATTCACCATCATTCATTCAATAGTTGTTTTATTTCAGGCGCACAAACATCACAATGATTCTCTGAACTACAACATTCTCCCTACCGCGTCTCTCAGTGTGTAGGCGCTGTATTTCTCACCTCCAGGACTCAAGTCCGGCTAACCGGTTTTCCTGAATTCCTTCATAAATGTCACGTTGCTCACACTCCAGCAGCAAGATCATTAAAAACCATTCTTATTTAATGTGTTCATTATTAAACCTTCCTTTACCCCTCTCCAACCCCTCCTGGGGCGACCTTTACCCCCTCCCTCCAACCCCTCCTGGGGTGACCTTTACCCCCTCCCTCCAACCCCTCCTGGGGCGACCTTTACCCCCTCCCTCAAACCCCTTCTGGGGCGACCTTTACCCCCTCCCTCCAACCCCTCCTGATTCGACCTTTACCTCCTCCCTCCAACCCCTCCTGGGGTGACCTTTACCCCCTCCCTCCAACCCCTCCTGAGGCGACCTTCACCCCCTCTTTCTTCTTCCCCTGAATTATACATCCTGTTTGGTCATCCTATTCTGCCCCATCCTCTCTAAATGCCAAACCATCTCAACAACCCATCTTAGCCATCTGGATAATACTTTTAGTAACCCCGCATCTCCTTCTGATCTCTACGCTTTGAATACCCTCCATAATATTCACACAACACATTGCTTTCAAAACATGACTTCTCCACTGCCTCCATCCACCTTCTTGCTGCAGCATTTAAAGCTCACGCCTCACACCTATGTAAAACTGTTGGTGCCACTACACTGCTACAATCTCCTCCGTTGTTTCCACAGATAAACTTCCTCTTCCAGATGACTCAACACACCAAGCCACCTTTGTCTCCCCTGGTCTTGTCCACGGTTCACCTGGCCGGTCATGCACCCAACAGCGGACAAATTCACTTCCGGATATCTGAACACATTTGCGTCTCCCACACTCCTTCCCTCCACTCCTTCCCTCCACTCCTTCCCTCCACTCCTTCTCTCTAGTCTTATATCTTATATTTCAGTGTGTAGGCTTCGTTTTTCTTGCTCTCACCACCTCGCTCTTTCTAATGTTCGCTTTTAATTTTTCCACTTTACGTCCTCTTCCAAATTAACCTTAGAGATTCTTCTTCAGACTGTTCAAAAGAAGAACATTGTAACTGACACAGTGATTGTGACACAGAGTGACTGTGACACAGAGTGACTGTGACACAGAGTGACTGTGACACAGAGTGACTGTGACACAGAGTGACTGTGACACAGTGACTGTGACACAGAGTGACTATGACACAGAGTGACTGTGACACAGAGTGACTGTGACACAGTGACTGTGACACAGAGTGACTATGACACAGAGTGACTGTGACACAGAGTGACTGTGACACAGTGACTGTGACACAGAGTAACTGTCACACAGAATGACTGTGACACAGAGTAACTGTGACACAGAGTGACTGTGACACAGAGTGACTGTGACACACAGTGACACATAGTCATCTATAAGTGTATTAATGAGTCATAGCAACATCCTCATCTAAGATCATCATTTACTAAAAGAAAAGAAAACATTAATTTACTCACCTTAATCTCAACGTCACTGCATAAAAATCTTGTCTGTCTTCATTAACATGCCGCCTATTGCATACACTTGCAACATCTGCCGCCTATTGCATACACTTGCAACATCTGCCGCCTATTGCATACACTTGCAACATCTGCCGCCTATTGCATACACTTGCAACATCTGCCGCCTATTGCATACACTTGCAACATCTGCCGCCTATTGCATACACTTGCAACATCTGCGCCTATTGCATACACTTGCAACATCTGCCGCCTATTGCATACACTTGCAACATCTGCCGCCTATTGCATACACTTGCAACATCTGCCGCCTATTGCATACACTTGCAACATCTGCCGCCTATTGCATACACTTGCAACATCTGCCGCCTATTGCATACACTTGCAACATCTGCCGCCTATTGCATACACTTGCAACATCTGCCGCCTATTGCATACACTTCAACATCTGCCGCCTATTGCATACACTTGCAACATCTGCCGCCTATTGCATACACTTGCAACATCTGCCGCCTATTGCATACACTTGCAACATCTGCCGCCTATTGCATACACTTGCAACATCTGCCGCCTATTGCATACACTTGCAACATCTGCCGCCTATTGCATACACTTGCAACATCTGCCGCCTATTGCATACACTTACAACATCTGCCGCCTATTGCATAAACTTGCAACATCTGCCGCATTGCTTTCCTGTCTGCTATATCATATATTTTTTTTTAGAATTCATAAATGTGATAACTAGTTCTTCACGTTCTTCTAAGTGTTCTTCACCTCCATGGTTCTTCTAAGTGTTCTTCACCTCCATGGTTCTTCTTAGTGTTCTTCAACTCCATGGTTCTTCTTAGTGTTCTTCACCTCCATGGTTCTTCTAAGTGTTCTTCACCTCCATGGTACTTCTAAGTGTTCTTCACCTCCATGGTTCTTCTTAGTGTTCTTCACCTCCATGGTTCTTCTTAGTGTTCTTCACCTCCATGGTTCTTCTTAGTGTTCTTCACCTCCATGGTTCTTCTAAGTGTTCTTCACCTTCATGGTTCTTCATAGTGTTCTTCACCTCCATGGTTCTTCTTAGTGTTCTTCACCTCCATGGTTCTTCTTAGTGTTCTTCACCTCCATGGTTCTTCTAAGTGTTCTTCACCTCCATGGTTCTTCTAAGTGTTCTTCATCTCCATGGTTCTTCTAAGTGTTCTTCACCTTCATGGTTCTTCTTAGTGTTCTTCACCTCCATGGTTCTTCTAAGTGTTCTTCACCTCCATGGTTCTTCTTAGTGTTCTTCACCTCCATGGTTCTTCTTAGTGTTCTTCACCTTCATGGTTCTTCTAAGTGTTCTTCACCTCCATGGTTCTTCTAAGGGTTCTTCACCTTCATGGTTCTTCTTAGTGTTCTTCACCTCCATGGTTCTTCTAAGTGTTCTTCACCTCCATGGTTCTTCTAAGTGTTCTTCACCTCCATGGTTCTTCTTAGTGTTCTTCACCTCCATGGTTCTTCTTAGTGTTCTTCACCTCCATGGTTCTTCTTAGTGTTCTTCACCTCCATGGTTCTTCTTAGTGTTCTTCACCTCCATGGTTCTTCTAATTGTTCTTCACCTCCATGGTTCTTCTTAGTATTCTTCACCTCCATGGTTCTTCTAAGTGTTCTTCACCTTCATGGTTCTTCTAAGTGTTCTTCACCTCCATGGTTCTTCTAAATGTTCTTCACCTCCATGGTTCTTCTAAGTGTTCTTCACCTTCATGGTTCTTCTAAGTGTTCTTCACCTTTATGGTTCTTCTTAGTGTTCTTCACCTCCATGGTTCTTCTTAGTGTTCTTCACCTCCATGGTTCTTCTAAGTGTTCTTCACCTCCATGGTTCTTCTTAGTATTCTTCACCTCCATGGTTCTTCTAAGTGTTCTTCACCTTCATGGTTCTTCTAAGTGTTCTTCACCTCCATGGTTCTTCTAAATGTTCTTCACCTCCATGGTTCTTCTAAGTGTTCTTCACCTTCATGGTTCTTCTAAGTGTTCTTCACCTCCATGGTTCTTCTTAGTGTTCTTCACCTCCATGGTTCTTCTAAGTGTTCTTCACCTCCATGGTTCTTCTAAGTGTTCTTCACCTCCATGGTTCTTCTAAGTGTTCTTCATATCCATGGTTCTTCTAAGTGTTCTTCACCTCTATGGTTCTTCTAAGTGTTCTTCACCTCCATGGTTCTTCTAAATGTTCTTCACCTCTATGGTTCTTTTAAGTGTTCTTCACCTCCATGGTTCTTCTAAGTGTTCTTCACCTCCATGGTTCTTCTAAGTGTTCTTCACCTCCATGGTTCTTCTAAGTGTTCTTCACCTCCATGGTTCTTCTAAGTGTTCTTCACCTCCATGGTTCTTCTAAGTGTTCTTCACCTCCATGGTTCTTCTAAGTGTTCTTCACCTCCATGGTTCTTCTAGTGTTCTTCACACCACTCCATGTTTCTTCTAAGTGTTCTTCACCTCCATGGTTCTTCTAAGTGTTCTTCACCTCCATGGTTCTTCTAAGTGTTCTTCACCTCCATGGTTCTTCTTAGTGTTCTTCACCTCCATGGTTCTTCTAAGTGTTCTTCACCTCCATGGTTCTTCTTAGTGTTCTTCACCTCCATGGTTCTTTTAAGTGTTCTTCACCTCCATGGTTCTTCTTAGTGTTCTTCTCCTTAATGGTTCTTCTTAGTGTTCTTCACCTCCATGGTTCTTCTTAGTGTTCTTCACCTCCATGGTTCTTCTAGTGTTCTTCACCTCCATGGTTCTTCTTAGTGTTCTTCACCTCCATGGTTCTTCTAAGTGTTCTTCACCTCCATGGTTCTTCTAAGTGTTCTTCACCTCCATGGTTCTTCTTAGTGTTCTTCACCTCCATGGTTCTTCTAAGTGTTCTTCACCTCCATGGTTCTTCTAAGTGTTCTTCACCTCCATGGTTCTTCTAAGTGTTCTTCACCTCCATGGTTCTTCTTAGTGTTCTTCACCTCCATGGTTCTTCTAAGTGTTCTTCACCTCCATGGTTCTTCTTAGTGTTCTTCACCTCCATGGTTCTTCTAAGTTTTCTTCACCTCCATGGTTCTTCTTAGTGTTTTTCACCTCCATGGTTCTTCTAAGTGTTCTTCACCTCCATGGTTCTTTTAAGTGTTCTTCACCTCCATGGTTCTTCTTAGTGTTCTTCACCTCCATGGTTCTTCTTAGTGTTCTTCACCTCCATGGTTCTTCTTAGTGTTCTTCACCTCCATGGTTCTTCTTAGTGTTCTTCACCTATATGGTTCTTCTAAGTGTTCTTCACCTCCATGGTTCTTCTAAGTTTTCTTCACCTCCATGGTTCTTCTAAGTGTTCTTCACCTCCATGGTTCTTCTAAGTGTTCTTCACCTCCATGGTTCTTCTAAGTTTTCTTCACCTCCATGGTTTTTCTAAGTGTTCTTCACTTCCATGGTTCTTCTAAGTGTTCTTCACCTCCATGGTTCTTCTAAGTGTTCTTCACTTCCATGGTTCTTCTAAGTGTTCTTCACTTCCATGGTTCTTCTAAGTGTTCTTCACCTCCATGGTTCTTCTAAGTGTTCTTCACCTCCATGGTTCTTCTAAGTGTTCTTCACCTTCATGGTTCGCTGTCAACACCTGGGTTACATGTCTTCTATCCTTTGTAAATTATCTTTTCTTCCTTGCAATCCTAATTCATCTTACAATATACTTCGTACTTCGGTTTGCGTGCAGCCAGCAGTAACAGCCTCCTTGATCAGGCCCTGATATACCGCAAGGCCTTGTCAAGTTCCGGGGGCGTTGACTCCCGGAACATCCTCCAGGTAGACTTACCCGGGATTTTAAACAGCTTTATTTCCTTTATATATATATTTATATATATATATAATATATATATATATATATATATATATATATATATATATATATATATATATATATATATATATATATATATATATATATATATATATATATATATATATATATATATATATATATATTATATATATATATATATATATATAATAATAATATATATATATATATATAATATATATATATATATATATATATATATATATATATATATATATATATATATATATATATATATATATATATATATATATATATATATATATATATATATGCATATTCGATCAGCCTTTAAGATGTCTTAATTCTATCTGGCTCACCTGTTTTTTCCGTTTTACTATACCCACTGCCTCACTTCCCAACATTTACATATAGCTCTTCCTCACTCCTAGCAGGTGTTGTTTCCTCCCTGCTCAATGCTTTTAATTACCGCCCCACTTACATCAACATTTAATAACTCTTTAAAATATTATCTCTCTCTTTCCAGCACCTCCACCTCCACATCTAACATCTCTCATCATTCGTTATTCACAGCCAGGTTCATTTGCTTCCCAGACTTTCTTAACTATTAGTCTCGCTACAAAGCTATATATCTCATTCACAGCTAAATTCGCTGATAGAGACTTATTACTTCTACCACTAGTTATCCATGGGCACTCCCTCATCTCTCGCTTAACCTCTCTCTCTCTCTCTCTCTCTCTCTCTCTCTCTCTCTCTCTCTCTCCATTTCCTCTGCCTTCTGTATATCATTTTTGCTTTGTAAACGTTTCTCATGTAACATTTTTTTCCCTGCTATCTACCCCTAATACCCCAAACTTCCCTGCCATGGCGTCTACGACAGTTGTCGTCGCTTTATCAGCCTGAACACACAAAACAATGATTTCCTCACTAGGTTCCAAACTCCTTCCTTCCTAAGGTGAATAACCATTTACTATAACCCACTGCTAACATCTCACTTTTATTTTAATCCACTCAATTCTTGAATTCAGAAACTCATAACGTATCAGTTCTTTCCATAATTAATCATTTAATATTCGGACTACTACTTTAGTTATGGTTCTCTGAGATGCGCTCAGTTTAGCATCAGTTGTAATTCCCTAGTCACTTTATGTTTGTCTAACTCCGTGTTGTGACCTCTACTGCCATTCATTACACTATCAATAATTTCTTCTTATGTGTGTGTATTACATCCTCACACACACACACACACACACACACACACACACACACACACACTGTACATTACTTCTACACACACTCAGACAACTATCTACTACATCTACACACACTCAGACAACTATCTACTACATCTACACACACTCAGACAACTATCTACTACATCTACACACACTCAGACAACTATCTACTACATCTACAAACACTCGGAAAACTATCTACTACATCTACACACACTCAGATAACTATCTACTACATCTACACACACTCAGATAACTATCTACTGCATCTACACACACTCAGACAACTATCTACTACATGTACACACACTCAGATAACTATCTACTACATCTACACACACTCAGATAACTATCTACTGCATCTACACACACTCAGACAACTATCTACTACATCTACACATGACTATCTCAGTCACACACAAACTATCTACTCATCTACACACACTCAGACAACTATCTACTACATCTACACACACTCAGACAACTATCTACTACATCTACACACACTCAGACAACTATCTACTACATCTACACACACTCAGATAACTATCTACTACATCTACACACACTCAGATAACTATCTACTACATCTACACACACTCAGACAACTATCTACTACATCTACACACTCAGATAACTATTTACTACTACACACACTCAGATAACTATTTACTGCATCTACACACACTCAGATAACTATCTATTACATCTACACACACTCAGATAACTATCTACTACATCTACACACACTCAGATAACTATCTACTACATCTACACACACTCAGACAACTATCTACTACATCTACACACACTCAGACAACTATCTACTACATCTACACACACTCAGATAAGTATCTACTATATCTACACACACTCAGATAACTATCTACTACATCTACATACACTCAGACAACTATCTATTACATCTACACACACTCAGACGACTATCTACTACATCTACACACACTCAGACAACTATCTACTACAGCTACAAACACTCAGACAACTATCTACTACATCTACACACACTCAGACAACTATCTACTACATCTACACACACTCAGATAGCTATCTACTACATCTACACACACTCAGACAACTATCTACTACATTTACACACACTGAGATAACTATCTACTACATCTACACACACTCAGATAGCTATCTACTGCATCTACACACACTCAGATAAGTATCTACTACATCTACACACACTCAGACAACTATCTACTACATCTACAAACACTCAGACAACTATCTACTACATCTACACACACTCAGATAAGTATCTACTATATCTACACACACTCAGACAACTATCTACTACATCTACACACACTCAGACAACTATCTACTACATCTACACACACTCAGAATGCAATTCCTTTGGAAAATGCCCCTCGTTTGTTAGTTGAAGCACTCAGAGTGCACCTCTGTAAGTTGAAACACTCAGAGTGCACCTCTGTAAGTTGAAACACTCAGAGTGCACCTCGTTTGTCAGTTGAATCACTCAGAGTGCACCTCGATTGTCAGTTGAATCACTCAGAGTGCACCTCGATTGTCAGTTGAATCACTCAGAGTGCACCTCGTTTGTCAGTTGAATCACTCAGAGTGCACCTCGATTGTCAGTTGAATCACTCAGAGTGCACCTCGATTGTCAGTTGAATCACTCAGAGTGCACCTCGTTTGTAGATTAAAAGACCTAGAATGTACGTCGTAATTCGTGGTGTGGCCGGATCACGGAAGAGCTGGAGGGCCTGTGTGATAACACTCTCCTGTTTCTAATGTCACGGATAAGACTGTCTCCAGCCAGCAGTGCTAATACGTCACGGTGTACCTCTCTTTCTCTCGGTCCGTCCACTTTGAGATTACAGCTGTGTTTGTCTGTGAACGTCTGTGACGTTAATGAGAACGTTAATGAGGGGAGATTGGGCACCTGTTTTTAAGTAATCTTCATTAGGTACAGGAATGAGTTTTACCTAACACTGCAGCACCTCCAACAAGTACTGGATACCTCCAACAAGTACTGGATACCTCCAACAAGTTCTGGATTCCTCCAACAGGTACTGCATACCTCCAGCAAGTACTGGAGCACCTCCAACAGGTACTGAATACGTCTGGCAAGTACTGGATACGTCCTGCAGGTACTGGACACCTCCAGCAGGTACTGGAGACCTTCAGCAAGTACTGGACACCTCTAGCAGGTACTGGACATCTCTAGCAGGTACTGGACATCTCCAGCAGGTACTGGATAACTCAAGCAGATACTGGATACCTCAAGCAGGTGCTGGATACCTCAAGCAGGTACTGGATACCTCAAGCAGGTGCTGGATACCTCAAGCAGGTACTGGATACCTCAAGCAGGTGCTGGATACCTCAAGCAGGTCTGGATACCTCAAGCAGGTGCTGGATACATCAAGCAGGTGCTGGATACCTCAAGCAGGTACTGGATACCTCAAGCAGGTGCTGGATACTCAAGCAGGTCTGGTCTCAAGAGGTCTGAATACTCAAGCGTGCTAAGTGGCTAGTAAGTTCACTGTAGTGTGCAGGGGCAAGCTGGGGTGAGGCTAAATAGGCAGGTTCAGTGCTAGGGTGGGCAGGGGCAGGTAGGCTGGGCAGGGGCAGGTAGGGTAGGCAGGGGAAGGTAGGGTGGGCAGTGCAGGTAGAATGGGCAGGGGCAGGTAGGGTGGGCAGAGGAAGGTAGGGTGGGCATTGGCAGGTAGGGTGGTAGGGACATGTAGGTGGGCATGAGGGAGAAGGTAGGGCTGGGCAGGGGCAGAGGGTAGGCAAGGGAAGTAGGGTGGGCAGAGAGGAAGAGAGAGGCAGGGAGAGAGGATGAGATGCCAGAGAGAAGAGAGAGAGTGAGAGAGAGAGAGAGAGAGAGGAGAGAGAGGAGAGAGAGAGAGAAGAGAGAGAGAGAGAGAGAGAGAGAGAGAGAGAGAGAGAGAGAGAGAGAGAGAGAGAGGTAGGTTGGGTGAGGGAGGGAGCTGGAGGTGAGTCAGTGGGTCAGGGAGGTCGATGAGGCCTGGTGACAGAGGCTATTTATTTTGTGGGGGTTCTCCGACCCCCTCCGTCCCCCACACCTGGTCCTCCGACCCCTTTCACACCTGGTCCTCCGACCCCTCTCATACCTGGTCCTCCGACCCCTCTCACACCTGGTCCTCCGACCCCTCTCATACCTGGTCCTCCGACCCCTCTCACACCTGGTCCTCCGACCCCTCTCATACCTGGTCCTCCGACCCCTCTCACACCTGGTCCTCCGACCCCTCTCACACCTGGTATCTCAAACTTCCAGCTTAGCTCACTACTTCAAGCAAGTGACATATTGACCTACAACACCATATAACATCACTCAACTTAGACACAGGACTCACAGTGCTGTTTATAGTTGTCTGGTTGTTAAACTAGACAGCAAGCACTGTGTCCTCCTGAGCTAATACATCATCAATGATGATAATGCAATGCTTTTAGAGATGTCATCAACACCACTGAAGACCATGATATGCGCCTCGTACGTCAGAGTTACACCTGGTATGAGGCGCATACCTTTGCTACGGTGAATACCCAGTATATGTTGTTACTGAGGTAACGAACTAGCATAACAACTACATTAAACAAGCTAGCATAACAACTACATTAAACAAGCTAGCATAACAACTACATTAAACAAGCTAGCATAACAACTACATTAAACAAGCTAGCTTCACTTAGCTAAGAAGGAGCTGCCAGGGTTGCTCCACTAACTCACACCATCTAAGTCAACCTGAGGACCAACGTAAACTGGCAGGAAAACAAAGAAAGGCAAGACAACTAACTCTCTATCAGTTTCTCAAAGCAAAGTGTGAGTTGAGGGATGTTAGAAGAACAAAGGTGAGGTCAGTACCGGGAACACGAGTTGAGGGATGTTAGAAGAACAAAGGTGAGGTCAGTACCGGGAACACGAGTTGAGGGATGTTAGAAGAACAAAGGTGAGGTCAGTACCGGGAACACGAGTTGAGGGATGTTAGAAGAACAAAGGTGAGGTCAGTACCGGGAACACGAGTTGAGGGATGTTAGAAGAACAAAGGTGAGGTCAGTACCGGGAACACGACATTAACCAAGCGACGACTTTCACTGACCTAATATGGTCAAAAGTCAAAAGAATTTCAAAATCCTTCACAGCTGAGCATCACTAAGCCACGAAGTACGCTGGCACACACCTTCACCTCCCTGCAGGTGTGTGGAGGCGGCCACGAAGTACGCTGGCACACACCTTCACCTCCCTGCAGGTGTGTGGAGGCGGCCACGAAGTACGCTGGCACACACCTTCACCTCCCTGCAGGTGTGTGGAGGCGGCGACGACGTACGCTGGCATACACCTTCACCTCCCTGCAGGTGTGTGGAGGCGGCCACGACGTACGCTGGCGCACACCTTCACCTCCCTGAAGGTGTGTGAAGTCTGCCACAACGTACGCTGGCACACACCTTCACCTCCCTGCAGGTGTGTGAAGTCTGCCACGACGTACGCTGGCACACACCTTCACCTCCCTGCAGGTGTGTGGAGGCGGCCACGACGTACGCTGGCGCACACCTTCACCTCCCTGCAGGTGTGTGGAGGCGGCCACGACGTACGCTGGCGCACACCTTCACCTCCCTGCAGGTGTGTGGAGGCGGCCACGACGTACGCTGGCGCACACCTTCACCTCCCTGCAGGTGTGTGGAGGCGGCCACGACGTACGCTGGCGCACACCTTCATCTCCCTGCAGGTGTGTGAAGTCTGCCACGACGTACGCTGGCGTACACCTTCACCTCCCTGCAGGTATGTGGAGGCGGCGACGACGTACGCTGGCGCACACCTTCACCTCCCTGCAGATGTGTGAAGTCTGCCACGACGTACGCTGGCACACACCTTCACCTCCCTGCAGATGTGTGGAGGCGGCGACGACGTACGATGGCACACACCTTCACCTCCCTGCAGGTGTGTGGAGGCGGCCACGACGTACGCTGGCACACACCTTCACCTCCCTGCAGGTGTGTGGAGGCGGCCACGACGTACGCTGGCACACACCTTCACCTCCCTGCAGGTGTGTGGAGGCGGCCACGACGTGCGCTGGCACACACTTCACCTCCCTGCAGATGTGTGGAGGCGGCGACGACGTACGCTGGCACACACCTTCACCTCCCTGCAGGTGTGTGGAGGCGGCCACGACGTACGCTGGCACACACCTTCACCTCCCTGCAGGTGTGTGGAGGCGGCGACGACGTACGCTGGCACACATCTTCACCTCCCTGCAGATGTGTGGAGGCGGCGACGACGTACGCTGGCACACACCTTCACCTCCCTGCAGGTGTGTGGAGGCGGCCACGACGTACGCTGGCACACACCTTCACCTCCCTGCAGGTGTGTGGAGGCGGCCACGACGTACGCTGGCGCACACCTTCACCTCCCTGCAGGTGTGTGGAGGCGGCCACGACGTACGCTGGCGCACCCTTCACCTCCCTGCAGGTGTGTGAAGTCTGCCACGACGTACGCTGGCGCACACCTTCACCTCCCTGCAGGTGTGCGGAGGCGGCCACGACGTACGCTGGCACACACCTTCACCTCCCTGCAGGTGTGTGGAGGCGGCCACGACGTACGCTGGCGCACACCTTCACCTCCCTGCAGGTGTGTGGAGGCGGCGACGACGTACGCTGGCACACACCTTCACCTCCCTGCAGGTGTGTGGAGGCGGCCACGACGTACGCTGGCACACACCTTCACCTCCCTGCAGGTGTTTGGAGGCGGCCACGACGTACTCTGGCACACACCTTCACCTCCCTGCAGGTGTGTGGAGGCGGCCACGACGTACTCTGGCGCACACCTTCACCTCCCTGCAGATGTGTGAAGTCTGCCACGACGTACGCTGGCACACACCTTCACCTCACTGCAGGTGTGTGGAGGCGGCCACGACGTACGCTGGCACACACCTTCACCTCCCTGCACGTGTGTGGAGGCGGCCACGTCGTACTCTGGCGCACACCTTCACCTCCCTGCAGGTGTGTGGAGGCGGCCACGACGTACTCTGGCACACACCTTCACCTCCCTGCAGATGTGTGAAGTCTGCCACGACGTACGCTGGCACACACCTTCACCTCCCTGCAGGTGTGGAGCGCCAGATCGCTGGCCACCTTCACCTCTGCGGTGTGTGGAGGCGGCCACGACGTACGCTGGCACACACCTTCACCTCCCTGCAGGTGTGTGGAGGCGGCCACGACGTACGCTGGCACACACCTTCACCTCCCTGCAGTGTGTGGAGGCGGCCACGACGTACGCTGGCCACACCTTCACCTCCCTGCAGATGTGTGAGCGGCCACGACGTACGCTGGCACACACCTTCACCTCCTGCAGGTGTGTGGAGGCGGCCACGACGTACGCTGGCACACACCTTCACCTCCTGCAGGTGTGTGAGGCGGCCACGACGTACGCTGGCGCACACCTTCACCTCCCTGCAGATGTGTGGAGGCGGCCACGACGTACGCTGGCACACACCTTCACCTCCCTGCAGGTGTGTGGAGCGCCACGACGTACGCTGGCACACACCTTCACCTCCCTGCAGGTGTGTGGAGGCGCCACGACGTACGCTGGCACACACCTTCACCTCCCTGCAGGTGTGTGGAGGCGGCCACGACGTACGCTGGCACACACCTTCACCTCCCTGCAGATGTGTGGAGGCGGCCACGACGTACGCTGGCACACACCTTCACCTCCCTGCAGATGTGTGGAGGCGGCCACGACGTACGCTGGCACACACCTTCACCTCCCTGCAGGTGTGTGGAGGCGGCCACGACGTACGCTGGCACACACCTTCACCTCCCTGCAGGTGTGTGGAGGCGGCCACGACGTACGCTGGCACACACCTTCACCTCCTGCAGTGTGTGGAGGCGGCCACGACGTACGCTGGCACACACCTTCACCTCCCTGCAGGTGTGTGGAGGCGGCCACGACGTACGCTGGCACACACTTCACCTCCTGCAGGTGTGTGGAGTCTGCCACGACGTACGCTGGCACACACCTTCACCTCCCTGCAGGTGTGTGGAGGCGGCCACGACGTACGCTGGCACACACCTTCACCTCCCTGCAGGTGTGTGGAGTCTGCAACACTTGCTTCACAACATTCAACTTCAAAAAGTCAACAACAACAGGAAAACCACACTTATAACTGCGTTTGTAAGGACAGTCATAGATGATCCCTGTTATCTTACACTCGTAAAGCTTTACTTTATTAATAAAGTGGCAGATGTGCTTCAGCTGGGGAAGAAAAGTAAGCTTCGCAGTTCTAAGTGAGCTGCGTCCTACTTTAATATGTATGTTATTATGAGTTAGTTACCGGTTGTCAAACGTACTTTTCTATAGACACCTAACCTGTGGCGTGCGTGTGTGTGTGTGTTTGTATATGTGTGTTAGTTAGTTACCATTTTGTCCTAGGCACATGTCAATTAGACACTAGGCCTGTTGTATGTGTGTGTGTGTGTGTGTGTGTGTGTGTGTGTTAGTTACCATTTTGTCCTAGGCACATGTCGATTAGACACTAGGTCTGTTGTATGTATGTATGTGTGTGTGTAACGAAACACTTCGAAATGTTTCGACCCCGCCGGGAATTGAACCCGGGCCCTCCGTGCGTGAAGCAAGAGCGCTAGCCACCATGCCATCGGGGCGTGTGTGTGTGTTTGTGTGTGTGTGTGTGTGTGTGTGTGTGTGTGTGTGAGTGTGTGTGTATGTGTGTGTGTGTGTATGTGTGTGTGTGTGTGTGTGTGAGTGTGTGTGTATACTCACCTAATTGTACTCACCTGGCCCAGCCTTTTCATTGGTCGCTACTGGGTCCACTCTCTCTCTGCTCCCTGAACCTTGTCGTACCTCTTCTTAAAGCTATGTATGGATCCTGCCTCCACTTCATCAGTCTCCAGACTATTCCACTTCCTGACAACTCTGTGACTGAAGAAATACTTCATAACATCCCTTTGACTCATAAGAGTCTTCAACTTCCAGTTGTGACCCCTTGTTGCTGTGTCCCATCTCTGAAACATCCTGTCTCTCTCCACCTTGTCAATTCCTCGCAGTATTTTATATGTCGTTATCATATCTTCCCTAACCCTCCTGTCCTCCAGTCCTCCCTTAGCTCTGGAACTAGTCTTTTTGAAAACCTTTGCACTTTCTCTAATTTCTTAACGTGCTTAACCAGGTGTGGGTTCCAAATTGGTGCTGCATACTCCAATATGGGCCTGACATACACGGTGTACAGAGTCTTGAACGATTCCTTACTGAGGTATCGGAACGCTATTCTTAGGTTTGCCAGGCACCCAAATGCTACAGCAGTTATCTGGCTGATGTGCGCCTCAGATGTGCTCCTTATTATACTCACCCCAAGATCTTTCTTCTTGAGTGAGGTTTGCAGTCTTTAGCCACCTAGACTATACTCTGTCTGCGGTCTTCTTTGCCCTTCCCCGATCTTCATGACTTTGCATTTTGCGGGGTTAAATTTAAGGAGCTAGTTGCTGGACCAGGCTTGTAGCTTGGTCCAGCAACTGGACCATGCTAGCTAGCATGCTAGCTGGAGATTCGTCTATAAAAACTTGCATTTGTGGACACAGTGGTGCCTATGCTAACCTTCCTATGGTGTAGAAATATACCTAGTTGGATGAATCTCATTGAAGCTAGCTGGCCCAGTGGCTTACGCGACGGTCTGGAGTTTTGAGACTCTCTGACCGCGGGTTCGAACCCCACCTGTGGTATGATTTGTTTGCAATCGTGTCATTACGATTTCGTGAGACACTGTTGAGAACATTCGACTCTCAATCGCAACGTACTGAGTTTGATTCCCAGGCACGGAGGGTCATGTAGGCAAGTTAGTTTCCTTACAAGTTTGTCGTCCCTACCCACCTGACAGTAAAAATAGGTACCTGTGTGCTAGCCCAGTGATGTGGGTCGCACACAGGGGAGAAACAGGTGTGAGAAAACTGCAGTCGTGCTGGAATGTTATGTCCAGGGTAAGAAAACTTTCGGGTTGTGTAAGAAAGCTGCAGTACCTACTGGAAGTATACAAGTGTTGGGTAAGAATAATTCGTGCACTTCACAATGTTCATTAAATAAAAAAGAATCCCAAACCCAGTTGTAAAATTTGATTTTCGCTGACGTGGTTGATGGTGCTTGGCGTCTCTCATTACTCTTCACCTTCTCTAAAAAATCTTTGTTGAATTCGGTATATTTCCTCAGCTCTTTTTTTCTTATGTGTGGGTATGTACTCTCCTTGTTCTGGTTTAGTCGTGGTTGCAGGGGGTTGAGTCGCATCTCCTGGCCCCTTCAGCTTAACCACAAATAATTGTGAACTTTAAAAAACAGTTTCTGTCGTTTCTGTGACTCACTTGTGTCTTCAGTTGTATTCACGTCACTGTCTCTCACACACCCTCCCTCTCCACCCCGTCACTGTCTCTCACACACTGTCCTTCTCCACCCCGTCACTGTCTCTCACACACCTCCCCCCTCCACCCGTCACTGTCTCCCCACACCTCTCCTCTCCACCCGTCACTGTCTCTCCTACACCCTCCCTCTCCACCCCGTCACTGTCTCTCACACACCCTCCCTCTCCACCCCGTCACTGTCTCTCACACACCCTCCCTCTCCACCCCGTCACTGTCTCTCACACACTGTCCCTCTCCACCCGTCACTGTCTCTCACACACCCTCCCTCTCCACCCCGTCACTGTCTCTACACACGCCCCCCTTTCCCACCCGTCACTGTCTCTCACACACCCTCCCTCTCCACCCCGTCACTGTCTCTCACACACTCCCTCTCCACCCGTCACTGTCTCTCCACACCCTCCCTCTCCACCCGTCCTGTCTCTCACCTCCCTCTCCACCCCGTCACTGTCTCTCACACACCCCCCCTCTCCACCCGTCACTGTCTCTCACCACCCTCCTCTCCACCCCGTCACTGTCTCTCACACACCTCCCTCTCCACCCCGTCACTTCTCTCACACCCCCCCTCTCCACCCCGTCACTGTCTCTCACACACTGTCCATCTCCACCCCGTCACTGTCTCTCACACACCCTCCCTCTCCACCCCGTCACTGTCTCTCACACACCCTCCCTCTCCACCCCGTCACTGTCTCTCACACACCCTCCCTCTCCACCCCGTCACTGTCTCTCACACACCCTCCCTCTCCACCCCGTCACTGTCTCACACACACCCTCCCTCTCCACCCCGTCACTGTCTCTCACACCCCCTCCCTCTCACCCCGTCACTGTCTTCACCACACCTCCTCCACCCGTCACTGTCTCTCACACCCTCCTCTCCACCAGTCACTGTCTCACACACTGTCCCTCTCACCGTCACTGTCTCTCACCCCTTCCTCTCCCCCCGTCATTGTCTCTCACACCCCCTCCCTCTCCACCCCGTCCTGTCTCTCACACACTCCTTCTCCACCCCGTCACTGTCTCTCACACACCCTCCTCTCCACCCCGTCACTGTCTCTCACACCTCCTCTCTCCCCGTCACTGTCTCTCACACCCTCCTCTCCACCCCGTCACTGTCTCTCACACTGCCCCTCCACCCGTCACTGTCTCTCACACACCCTCCCTCTCCCCGTCTGTCTCTCCCCATGTCATCTCCACCGTCATGTCTCTCCCCTCATTCCACCCGTCACTGTCTCTCACACACCCTCCCTCTCCACCCCGTCACTGTCTCTCCACCCCTCCTCTCCACCCGTCACTGTCTCTCACACACCTCAATCTCCACCCCGTCACTGTCTCTCACACCTGTCCCTCTCCACCCCGTCACTGTCTCTCACACACTGTCCCTCTCCACCCGTCACTGTCTCACACACACCCTCCCTCTCCACCCCGTCACTGTCTCTCACACACCCTCCCTCCACCCCGTCACTGTCTCTCACACACCCCCCTCTCCACCGTCACTGTCTCACACACCCTCCCTCTCCACCCCGTCACTGTCTCTCACACACCCTCCCTCTCCACCCCGTCACTGTCTCTCACACACTGTCCCTCTCCACCCCGTCACTGTCTCTCACACACTGTCCCTCTCCACCCGTCACTGTCTCTCACACACCCTCCCTCTCCACCCCGTCACTGTCTCTCACACACCTCCTCTCCACCCCGTCACTGTCTCTCACACCCTCCCTCTCCACCCCGTCACTGTCTCTCACACCCTCCCTCTCCACCCCGTCACTGTCTCTCACACACCCTCCCTCTCCACCCCGTCACTGTCTCTCACACACTCTCCCTCTCCACCCCGTCACTGTCTCTCACACACCCTCCCTCTCCACCCCGTCACTGTCTCTCACACACTTCCCTCTCCACCGTCACTGTCTCACACCCTCCTCTCACCGTCACTGTCTCTCACACACCCTCCTCTCACCACGTCTGTCTCCACACCCCTCCCACCGTCACTGTCCTCACACACCCTCCTCTCCACCCCGTCACTGTCTCTCACACACCCTCCTCTCCACCCCGTCCTGTCTCCACACCCTCCCTCTCCACCCGTCACTGTCTCTCACCACACCCTCCCTCTCCACCCCGTCACTGTCTCATCCACACCCTCCCTCTCACCCCGTCACTGTCTCTCACACACTGTCCCTCCACCCGTCACTGTCTCTCCATCACCCTCCTCTACCCCGTCATGTCTCACACCCTCCCTCCACCCCGTCACTGTCTCACACACACCCTCCCTCTCACCCGTCACTGTCTCTCACACACCCTCCCTCTCCACCGTCACTGTCTCTCACACACCTCCCTCTCCACCCCGTCACTGTCTCTCACACCCTCCCTCTCCACCCGTCACTGTCTCCACACCCTCCCTCTCCACCCCGTCACTGTCTCTCCACACCCTCCTCTCCACCCCGTCACTGTCTCTCACACACCCTCCCTCTCCACCCCGTCACTGTCTCTCACACACCCTCCCTCTCCACCCCGTCACTGTCTCTCACACACCCTCCCTCTCCACCCCGTCACTGTCTCTCACACACCTCCCTCTCCACCCAGTCACTGTCTCTCACACCTCCTCTCCACCCCGTCACTGTCTCTCACACACTCCTCTCACCGTCACTGTCTCCACACCCTCCCTCCACCGTCACTGTCTCCACACCCTCCCTCCCACCCCGTCACTGTCTCCCACACCCTCCCTCCACCCCGTCTCTGTCTCCACACACCCTCCCTCCACCCCTCTGTCTCTCACACCCTCCCTCTCCACCCGTCACTGTCTCCACACCCTCCTCTCCACCCGTCACTGTCTCACACCTTCCCTCTCACCCAGTCACTGTCTCCACCACTCCTCTCCACCCCGTCACTGTCTCTCACACCTCCCTCTCCACCGTCACTGTCTCCACACACCTTCTCCACCCCGTCCTGTCTCCACACACCCTCCTCCACCGTCATGTCTCTCCACACTTCTCCCACCCCGTCCTGTTCCACCCTCCTCTCCACCCCGTCACTGTCTCCACACACCCTCCTCTCCACCCCGTCACTGTCTCTCCACCCTCCCTCTCCACCGTCACTGTCTCTCACACCCTCCTCTCCCCCCGTCACTGTCTCCACACCCTCCCTCTCCACCCCGTCACTGTCTCTCACACACCCCCTTCCCGTCACTGTCTCTCACCCTCCTCCACCCCGTCACTGTCTCACACCCTCCCTCCCACCCGTCACTGTCTTCCACCACCTCCCTCTCCACCGTCCTGTCTCTCACACCCTCCTCTCACCGTCACTGTCTCCACACACCTCCTCTCCACCCGTCCTGTCTCACCCCTCCTCTCCACCCCGTCACTGTCTCTCCCACCTCCTCCCACCCGTCACTGTCTCCACACCCTCTCCACCGTCACTGTCTCTCCACACCCTCCCTCCACCCCGTCCTGTCTCCACACCCTCCTCTCCACCCCGTCTGTCTCTCACACACTGTCCCTCCACCCGTCACTGTCTCCCCAACTCCCTCCTCTCCCCGTCATGTCTCCACCACCCTCCTCCCACCGTCACTGTCTCTCACCACCCTCCCTCTCACCCGTCACTGTCTCTCACACCCTCCCTCTCCACCCCGTCACTGTTCTCACCACCCTCCTCTCCACCCCGTCACTGTCTCTCACACCCTCCTCTCCACCCCGTCAATGTCTCTCCACCCTCCCTCTCCACCCCGTCACTGTCTCACACCCTCCTCTCCACCCCGTCACTGTCTCTCACCACCCTCCCTCTCCACCCCGTCACTGTCTCCACACCCTCCCTCTTTGCCGTCACTGTCTCTCACACCTCCCTTTCCCCAGTCACTGTCTCCCCACCCTCCTCTCCACCCCGTCACTGTCTCACACACACCCTCCCTCTCCACCCCGTCACTGTCTCTCACACACCCTCCCTCTCCACCCCGTCACTGTCTCACACACACCCTCCCTCTCCACCGTCACTGTCTCTCACATCCTTCTCTTCCACCCGTCACTATCTCACACACACCCTCCCTCTCCACCCCGTCACTGTCTCTCACACACCCTCCCTCTCCACCCCGTCACTGTCTCTCACACACCCTCCCTCTCAACCCCGTCACTGTCTCACACACACCCTCTCTCTCTCTTAATCTCTCATAGGTCAGGCTGCTCACCTCTGGGATCAGTCTGGCTGCTCACCTCTGGGATCAGTCTGGCTGCTCACCTCTGGGATCAGTGTGGCTGCTCACCTCTGGGATCAGTCTGGCTGCTCACCTCTGGGATCAGTCTGGCTGCTCACCTCTGGGATCAGTCTGGCTGCTCACCTCTGGGATCAGTCTGGCTGCTCACCTCTGGGATCAGTCTGGCTGCTCACCTCTGGGATCAGTCTGGGTGCTCACCTCTGGGATCAGTCTGGCTGCTCACCTCTGGGATCAGTCTGGCTGCTCACTTATGGGATCAGTCTGGCTGCTCACCTCTGGGATCAGTCTGGCTGCTCACCTCTGGGATCAGTGAGGCTGCTCACCTCTGGGATCAGTCTGGCTGCTCACCTCTGGGATCAGTCTGGCTGCTCACCTCTGGGATCAGTCTGGCTGCTCACCTCTGGTATCAGTCTGGCTGCTCACCTCTGGGATCAGTCTGGCTGCTCATCTCTGGGATCAGTCTGGCTGCTCACCTCTGGGATCAGTCTGGCTGCTCACCTCTGGGATCAGTCTGGCTGCTCACCTCTTGGATCAGTCTGGCTGCTCACCTCTGGTATCAGTCTGGCTGCTCACATCTGGGATCAGTCTGGCTGCTCACCTCTGGTATCAGTCTGGCTGCTCACCACTTGGATCAGTCAGGCTGCTCACCTCTGGGATCAGTCTGGCTGCTCACCTTTGGTATCAGTCAGGCTGCTCACCTCTGGGATCAGTCAGGCTGCTCACCTCTGGGATCAGTCAGGCTGCTCACCTCTGGGATCAGTCAGGCGGCTCACTTCTGGTATCAGTCAGGCTGCTCACCTCTGGGATCAGTCAGGCTGCTCACCTCTGGGATCAGTCTGGCTGCTCACCTTTGGTATCAGTCAGGCTGCTCACCTCTGGGATCAGTCAGGCTGCTCACCTCTGGGATCAGTCTGGCTGCTCACCTTTGGTATCAGTCAGGCTGCTCACCTCTAGGATCAGTCAGGCTGCTCACCTCTGGGATCAGTCTGGCTGCTCACCTCTGGGATCAGTCTGGCTGCTCACCTCTGGTATCAGTCTGGCTTCTCACCTCTGGTATCAGTCTGGCTGCTCACCTCTGGGATCAGTCTGGCTGCTCACCTCTGAGATCAGTCTGGCTGCAAACTCTTATTTTTTTTCATATTTTCTGTGGATGATCAGGTGTAGACACCAGGACGGTGTTACATAATCTGGTATGATGTATGACGTATGCCTAATCCTAGAGTCTACCTGGAGGGTGTTACGGGGGTCAACGCCGAGGCCTGCCGATGGCTGGCCTGATCAACAGCGTGTTGGTGCTAGCCGAATGATGTCCAGTGTATACACCACATTCCGGCTGACTTGATTAACTTGTCAAGTTGTTTCTTGGCTATTTATTAAGATTCCTAAACCTATTTATTATATTTGTGGTGCATATACAGTATGACCAGATAACAGTGTAATACAGGACTTGTGTCACACAGTTACAGGACTTGTGTCACACAGTTACAGGACTTGTGTCACACTGTTACAGGACTTGTGTCACACAGTTACAGGACTTGTGTCACACAGTTACAGGACTTGTGTCACACTGTTACAGGACTTGTGTCACACAGTTACAGGACTTGTGTCACACAGTTACAGGACTTATGTCACACTGTTACAGGACTTGTGTCACACTGTTACAGGACTTGTGTCACACAGTTACAGGACTTGTGTCACACTGTTACAGGACTTGTGTCACACTGTTACAGGACTTGTGTCACACAGTTACAGGACTTGTGTCACACTGTTACAGGACTTGTGTCACACAGTTACAGGACTTGTGTCACACTGTTACAGGACTTGTGTCACACTGTTACAGGACTTGTGTCACACAGTTACAGGACTTGTGTCACACTGTTACAGGACTTGTGTCACACTGTTACAGGACTTGTGTCACACAGTTACAGGACTTGTGTCACACTGTTACAGGACTTGTGTCACACTGTTACAGGACTTATGTCACACTGTTACAGGACTTGTGTCACACAGTTACATCAGTGAATCTTGGTACAGAGAATATTTTCAACAACTGATAAATCTATGACCCGCCTTACGAAACTAACCTACCTCCACTGGTGGGCCAGTCCCTTTGTGATCACATCTTCAACTGCTACATGTTTCCACTGTTTCTACTGGCTCCAGTACAGAAGTCACCGTCCTCATGTAAAAATACGCAGGTGTTGCACATGTGTCTTTACACATACGGTGTTGATGATACTAAGTGATGTGTGTAGTGTCTTCGACGTTATGATCTGGACTATATTTCTCCCATGATCCTTCTTCTTCAGTGTTTACATCCTCACTTCCTCCACTTTAGGCATTATCTCTCTCTCCTTTACCCTTCAGTCAGCTCAGGTAATCTTGTTATCTTACCCTGACTTTTACTACTTTCATTTTCAACATTTTTTTTTGCGTCATTCGCTAAGATTGATTAATCTTTTAAAGATCAGTAACACGGGTCAACAATTTTTGAAAAGTTGTATGCTTCTTAAATGATATTAGTTAATTCTTATGTATTTTCATGTTCTGAATCCAAATATCACCTTGAAAAATGCTTATTGGTTATATTGGTTATTTGCTTGACGCTTATAGTGGGCTGAAGAATCATCTCTTGCCAATGTCTAGCAATAGTCTGCAAGCATTCTTGTGCCCCATTTGCCTTGGTACCATTTTTCCATGGTTGAAATATCTTGGTGAAACCTTTCACCATGTTCGTCACTAACTGCCCCACAGTTCACTGGAAAAAAGTCTATATGTGAGTCCAAAAAGTGGATTTTAAGTGACATGTTACATCCCATGTTCTTGTAAACCTTGATGAGGTTTTCCACCAATTCCTAATAGTTGTCTTCCCTTCGCCACTAACTTGAAGGCTTCCCAAGCAGCTTTCTCCTCCCCATGAAGGTCTGATTCAAAGTCACCATCTTTAAGAAGCTCTCGAATCTGAGCACCATTGAAGACTCCCTCTCTTATCTTAGCGTCGCTCAGTGAGAGGAATTTTGACCGGATTTGTCCATAGCTTTTACAAAGTTTTTCATGAGCCGCAGTTTTATGTGTAGTGGTGGCAGCAAAATTTTGTTTGGTTCAATGAGAGGTGGACGTTGAACATTGTTCATCCCAGACTCCAATGATTGACGAGGTGGATAGTCTCTCCTGATGTAGTGGTGGCCAGTCTCTCCTGATGTAGTGGTGGCCAGTCTCTCCTGATGTAGTGGTGGCCAGTCTCTCCTGATGTAGTGGTGGCCAGTCTCTCCTGATGTAGTGGTGGCCAGTCTCTCCTGATGTAGTGGTGGTCAGTCTCTCCTGATGTAGTGGTGGCCAGTCTCTCCTGATGTAGTGGTGGCCAGTCTCTCCTGATGTAGTGGCAACCTCTTGCACGGCTGTCCCATTCACATAGAAAGCAGCAGTACTTGGTGTATCCGCCCTGCAAGCCCATCACAAGAACAACAACCTTTAAGTCACCACAGTGCTGCCATTGATGTTCATCATATTTCATGCATTGCAACATATGCTTTATATTCTCATAAGTTTCTTTCATATGTGGTTCTTAGCCCACAGGAACTGATGGTTTACTATTGACGTTATGCAGCAAGACAACTTTCAGACTCGTTTTTGATGAATCTATGAACAGTCTCCAGTGACTGGGTTCGTAGTCGATGCCAAGTGCTTCCATCACACCATTAATATTGTTGCAGCCATTAAATCACCTTCCATTACAAAGAAATCGTTGAACTGCTGCTGACGGTCACGAAATTTTGAAATTTTCACATCAGCTGCTAGGAGATTCCCCTTATTGAAGACGAGAGCCCAGCATCTCTGCTGGTTGTTGCCCAGTGATATCAGTCTCAGTGCTGATCCTTGTGGGTTCCCACCTGTCACCTCTACCCATCGAACTCCATCCTTCCTGACCTTCACACTGTCTTCTGATCTCTGTATGGTGTGTTAAGACTCACACACCTCCATGTATGGTGTGTTAAGACTCACACACCTCCATGTATGGTGTGTTAAGACTCTCACACCTCCATGTATAATGTGTTAAGACTCTCACACCTCCATGTATGGTGTGTTAAGACTCTCACACCTCCATGTATGGTGTGTTAAGACTCTCACACCTCCATGTATGGTGTGTTAAGACTCACACACCTCCATGTATGGTGTGTTAAGACACACACCTCCATGTATGGTGTGTTAAGACTCACACACCTCCATGTATGGTGTGTTAAGACTCTCACACCTCCATGTATAGTGTGTTAAGACTCACAAACCTCCATGTATGGTGTGTTAAGACACACACCTCCATGTATGGTGTGTTAAGACACACACCTCCATGTATGGTGTGTTAAGACTCTCACACCTCCATGTATGGTGTGTTAAGACTCTCACACCTCCATGTATGGTGTGTTAAGACTCTCACA
Source organism: Cherax destructor (assembly GCA_009830355.1). Taxonomy (NCBI): domain Eukaryota; kingdom Metazoa; phylum Arthropoda; class Malacostraca; order Decapoda; family Parastacidae; genus Cherax; species Cherax destructor. The sequence continues at coordinate 120,360 of WNWK01003107.1, read as the reverse complement.
CCTCCATGTATAATGTGTTAAGACTCTCACACCTCCATGTATGGTGTGTTAAGACTCTCACACCTCCATGTATGGTGTGTTAAGACTCTCACACCTCCATGTATGGTGTGTTAAGACTCTCACACCTCCATGTATGGTGTGTTAAGACTCACACCTCCATGTATGGTGTATTAAGACTCTCACACCTCCATGTATGGCGTGTTAAGACTCACACACGTCCATGTATAGTGTGTTAAGACTCACACATTTATGGTGTGTTAAGACTCACACACCTCCATGTATAGTGTGTTAAGACTCACACATGTATGGTGTGTTAAGACTCACACATGTATGGAGTGTTAAGACTCACACATGTATGGTGTGTTAAGACTCACACATGTATGGAGTGTTAAGACTCACACATGTATGGTGTGTTAAGACTCACACATGTATGGTGTGTTAAGACTCACACATGTATGGCGTGTTAAGACTCACATATGTATGGAGTGTTAAGACTCACACATGTATGGAGTGTTAAGACACACACATGTATGGTGTGTTAAGACTCACACATGTATGGAGTGTTAAGACTCACACATGTATGGTGTGTTAAGACTCACACATGTATGGAGTGTTAAGACTCACACATGTATGGTGTGTTAAGACTCACACATTTTGGTGTTTAAGACTCACACATGTATGGCGTGTTAAGACTCACACATGTATGGAGTGTTAAGACTCACACATGTATGGTGTGTTAAGACTCACACATGTATGGTGTGTTAAGACTCACACATGTATGGTGTGTTAAGACTCACACATGTATGGTGTGTTAAGACTCACACATGTATGGTGTGTTAAGACTCACACATGTATGGTGTGTTAAGACTCACACATGTATGGTGTGTTAAGACTCACACATGTATGGTGTGTTAAGACTCACACATGTATGGAGTGTTAAGACTCACACATGTATGGTGTGTTAAGACTCACACATGTATGGTGTGTTAAGACTCACACATGTATGGTGTGTTAAGACTCACACATGTATGGAGTGTTAAGACTCACACATGTATGGTGTGTTAAGACTCACACATGTATGGTGTGTTAAGACTCACACATGTATGGAGTGTTAAGACTCACACATGTATGGTGTGTTAAGACTCACACATGTATGGTGTGTTAAGACTCACACATGTATGGTGTGTTAAGACTCACACATGTATGGTGTGTTAAGACTCACACATGTATGGAGTGTTAAGACTCACACATGTATGGTGTGTTAAGACTCACACATGTATGGTGTGTTAAGACTCACACATGTATGGTGTGTTAAGACTCACACATGTATGGAGTGTTAAGACTCACACATGTATGGTGTGTTAAGACTCACACATGTATGGTGTGTTAAGACTCACACATCTCCTTGTACTAAAATATACAAAGTACAAACCTGAGCGGCAGCAATCAGACCAGTCAACTTCCTGGTGGGAAATACGGCTTCCATTCAGCTTCAACTTAAGTAAATGTCAGAGTACAGTCGTTTGCATATACATGGGATTCTGTCATAAGTTGAAAAGGTCATTGAAGTAGACATTCCATAACGATGGCCAAACACACTTCCCTGCGGAACACTCACACCGATTGATTGTCTTGTTGATTCTGTCTCATGAGAACTTCTATCAACTGTCATGAGGTTATTGTTTCAGAAATCTTGCCAGTGATTGATAGGAGTGACAATGGTCTGTAATTGTTGATTTCTGCTCTGATCTTCTTAGTTTGTGAACAGAGACTACAGTGCGAGTTAGAGGTGATGCTGGCTGGTCTACATATCAGCAATCTTGGGTTCACCTTATGAGATTTAAGAAGATACACTTCATCCTGCCTTATTGTCACCTCTGACAACTTTGATACAGGTAGCAAAGGAGGTTCCCTTACTGGATAAGTAACTTGGTTCTTGGCAGCAAAGTGTTCAGCAAAGATATCACACGCAGCACTCATCCTATCGACTTAAAGATGGAATAATTTTATCATGTGACTAACCTTGTCGGTCCTTGATCGAGAACCACCAGGTTTGGAGCCCACTCTACCTGATGGTAGTTTTCTTTTTGTGTCAGCCTCTCATCTAGAGATGGCCTTCTTTTGGACTTCTTCCATTTGCCGTCAGGATTGCCTGTGCAGGTTTCTGTTATAGATAGTTGGATGCCTCTTATATCTTCTCCAAGCCTTGTATTTAGCACTAACGGCCTCTCGACAACTGAAGCTGATCTGAAGGCCACGTCACATTCTGCCGGTGAGGGATGTATTTATGTTGAAGATTAAGGTTATTTTTAGTGAAGGCATTGACCTGATTATCAGCATCACCTTGGAGAAGAGCATTCCAAGAGCCGGGAAGGTCCGAGCAAAGGGTCAGCCAGTTTCCTCTCTCCCACAGCTAGTTTGTATGTGTAAATTTTTCATCTCATTCTGTTGGAATGTTCAGTGTCGTAAAGATAGTCTTGTGGTCAGATAATCAAACATAGCCAAGGGGTTTGCAAGTGACTCTGCCTTCAGATAGATCACTCACTACTGGGTCAAGGGACGAGCTAGAGATGTGAGTATCGAAGTCAAATTTTTTTTTTTTTATGTCAAACACTGCAAGGAGTTCATGGAACTTCCTCTGTTTAAGATGTTGGTTGAGGTTACCAACAATTATATGTTGACATTTATGTTGAAGCAGAAGGGAGTCCACATTCTCCATCAGGATACTGAGGAGGTGTGCTTGCTCCCACTGAGGTCTGTACATTGTACATGCTAGTACAGTGGTACTAGTGTTTATGTATAGCTTGAAGAATATAATTTCCACGTGATTAGGAACGACAACATCAGTGAGCTGCTATCTCTCTCTCTCTCTCTCTCTCTTTTTTTTTTTTTTTTTTCTCTCTCTCTCTCTCCTCTTTAGTTGTTCTTCTCCAGGAGCCGGTCAGAGCCGACCCCCTGACCTACTTGTTCCTGCTGTCAGAGAACACTTTTGCTGGGCGGCCAACGAACTGATCTGCTCTTACTGTTTTTATCTCCCTTACTTCAATTATATTATTGTTATTATATTATTATATTATATTATCTTACAATTCATGACAATATACTCTCAAATTTTCTTGGGAATCGACGAAACCTCTATCTTCCTCACCTCTACCTCCCTCACTTCTATCTCCCTCACCTCTAACTCCCTCACTGTCTTCTCCACCACCTCTGCCTTTCTTTCTCTCTCCTTCCTCTCCACTTCCTTTGTCATTATCTTTCTCTCTCATCTTTCTCATCTGCCCATTTTCCCCATCTCCTATCTTTCTCCTAGATATTGAGGGAGATAAAAGAGGGAGAATATGTTATTGAGATTCAGGGAGACTAATGTAGAGAGGATGAATAAAGGAAACTTAAGGAGAATAAGAGCGAGAGAGAGAGAGAGAGAGAGAGAGAGAGAGAGAGAGAGAGAGAGAGAGAGAGAGAGAGAGAGAGAGAGAGAGAGAGAGAGAGAGACCATGATGGTAATGCTGGAGCAGTGGTAAGAATGAATGGGAGAGTGTTGGTACCCGGGGATAAAGCTGATATCCTTGGGGTGAAATTTGACTCCAAACTGACTGTGAAGAACCACGTTGTAAATCTTACAAATACAGCCGCCAGAAAGCTTACAGCACATAGACGTAACTCGCGTCTGCTCGACAGTAGAGGTTGCAAGATTCTTTCCGAGGCACCAGTGTGCTCACACCATGAATGTGCTCAACTTTCTTGGATTGCCTGCCTCCCCCCCTCCCCCGTCTCATCTACGACTTCTTGACAGAATAGAGAACAGAGCAATACGACTCATCTCTCGCCTGGACCCAGACTGGACAGATCTTTCATTTAAGCAGAGCCTTCAACACCGGAGGGATGTGGGTTGCCATACTGTTATGTACAAGACCAATATTGTCAAGGTACCACTCTTAGTTCCACTCCGAGGACAGCGAGAAGTGAGCTTCGACATGACAAGACGGGCAGCGAGAAGTGAGCTTCGACATGACAAGACGGACAGCGAGAAGTGAGCTTCGACATGACAAGACGGACAGCGAGAAGTGAGCTTCGACATGACAAGACGGACAGCGAGAAGTGAGCTTCGACATGACAAGACGGACAGCGAGAAGTGAGCTTCTACATGACAAGACGGACAGCGAGAAGTGAGCTTCTACATGACAAGACGGACAGCGAGAAGTGAGCTTCGACATGACAAGACGGACAGCGAGAAGTGACCTTCTACATGACAAGACGGACAGCGAGAAGTGACCTTCTACATGACAAGACGGACAGCGAGAAGTGAGCTTCTACATGACAAGACGGACAGCGAGAAATGAGCTTCGACATGACAAGACGGACAGTGAGAAGTGAGCTTCGACATGACAAGACGGACAGCGAGAAGGGAGCTTCGACATGACAAGACGGACAGCGAGAAATGAGCTTCGACATGACAAGACGGACAGCGAGAAGTGAGCTTCGACATGACAAGACGGACAGCAAACAACAATTACACTCAAAAACATCACTTCATCTGAGATCACTTATTTCTAAGATAACTCGAGTCTGGAACATGTTCGTCCACCATAATGACATCAACGAAATGAAGTCAGTTGTCCAAATGAAATCGCTGGTCCACAGATGTCTCCAACCTCATCCTGGTCCTTATTAATATATCTATCAACAATTAAAAGGCTTTGAAATGAGCTGATGTAGGTAACAGCTCTTAGCTTGTCAATCTCGTGTATGAAGAGAGAAAGAGAGAGAGAGAGAGAGAGAGAGAGAGAGAGAGAGAGAGAGAGAGAGAGAGAGAGAGAGAGAGAGAGAGAGAGAGAGAGAGAGAGAGAGAGAGAGAGAGAGAGAGAAAATGTGTTTGGGTCTTCAGAACTTGGCAGTCGTCCAAGTCTCACCAGGTCAATACCCGGCTCGTTATCCTACCTCCGTTATCCTGCTATCTTATCTCTGTTACCCTGCTATCTTACCTCTGTTAACTTGTTATCTCACCACTGTTATCCTGCTATCTTAGCTCTGTTATCATGTTATCTTATCTTTCTAGTCCTGCTATGTTACCACTGTTATCCTGCTATCTCACCACTGTTATCCTGCTATCTTACCTCTGTTATCGTGTTATCTTACCTTTGTAGTCCTGCTATGTTACCACTGTTATCTTGTTATCTCACCACTGTTATCCTGTTATCTTGCCCTTGTTATCCCATAATCCTATCTGTGTTATCCTGCTGTCTTACATCTGTTATCCTGCTACCTCACCTCTCTTATTCGTTGTCTTACCACTGTTATCCTGCTATCTTTCCTCTGTTTACTACTATCCTTCTATTTTACCTTTGTTATTCACTATCTTACCACTATTATTCTGCTATCTTACCACTATTATTCTGCTATCTTCTCTATATTATTCTGCTATCTTACATCTGTTATCCATTATCCTGCTTATTACCACTGTTATCTTGTTTTCTTACCTCTGCTACCCTGCTATCTTACTTTTGTTATACTGCTATCTTACCTCTGTTATCCTGCTGTCTTACCTCTGTTATCTTGCTGTCTTACCTCTGTTATCTTGCTGTCTTACCTCTGTTTACTGTTGTCCTGTTATCCTGTTATCTTACCTCTGTTATCGTGCTGTCTTACTTCTGTTTACTGTTGTCCTGTTATCTTAATTTTGTTATGCCTCTATACTACCACTGCTATCCTGCTATATTACCACTGTTATCCTGTTATCTTACCTCTGTTATCTTTCTATATTACCTCTGTTATCTTTCTATATTACCTCTGTTATCCTTCTATCTCACCACTGTCATCTTGTTGTCTCACCACTGTCATCTTGTTGTCTTACCACTGTCATCTTGTTGTCTTACCACTGTCATCTTGTTGTCTTACCACTGTCATCTTGTTGTCTTACCACTGTCATCTTGTTGTCTTACCACTGTCATCTTGTTGTCTTACCACTGTCATCTTGTTGTCTTACCACTGTTTTTCTGATGTCCTGACGTAAGAATGATTGACGTATATCACAGTGTGAAAATAATTGAAGAGTATCATTCTAAAAAAGAATGATTGAGGTGCATCATGCATGGTGCCAGAATGATTGACGTGTATATGTTTTGGTGCCAGAATGGTTGACGTGTATATGTTTTGGTGCCAGAATGGTTGACGTGTATATGTTTTGGTGCCAGAATGATTGACGTGTATATGTTTTGGTGCCAGAATGATTGACGTGTATATGTTTTGGTGCCAGAATGATTGACGTGTATATGTTTTGGTGCCAGAATGATTGACGTGTATATGTTTTGGTGCCAGAATGATTGACGTGTATATGTTTTGGTGCCAGAATGATTGACGTGTATATGTTTTGGTGCCAGAATGATTGAAGTGTATATGTTTTGGTGCCAGAATGATTGACGTGTATATGTTTTGGTGCCAGAATGTTGAGCGTTTACTACTTTTTCGTGCCAGAGTGGTTGATATATATCATTCACGGTGCCAGAATGATCGACGTGAATGATTCCTGGTATGAAAAATGAGTGACGTGTATCTCTCTTATTGAAAGAATGATTGACGTGTTCACTTTTGGTGCTAGAATGATTGACGTCAGTCATACTTAGCGGGAAAATGATGGATGTTTATAATACTTAGCGTGAGAATGATTGATGTTTATCATTCTGTTTGACTATATTGATAAAATTCTCACAGACGCCCTAATTCTCAGTTTATTTTTTCAATATAATAATAATGATGATAATAATAATAATAATAATAATAATAATAATAATAATAATAATAATAATAATAATAATAATAATAATAATAATAATAATAATAATAATACATAATAATAATAATAATAATAATAATAATAATAATAATAATAATAATAATAATAATAATAATAATAATAATAAAGATTATTAACATATTAGTGTGGTAATCCTTTATAATGACTCACAAATAACAAATAATTTGTTGAGAAAAGTAATGAATTATCACGGTAATATGACGGTTAATTATCATCATAATTATCATTATAATTAACCTACAAGTATCATGGTAATATTTATCATCGTAATTAACCTACAATTATCATGGTAATATTTATCATGATAATTTCTCTACAAATATCACGTAATATTACCCATAATAATTGCCTGCGTAAATATACATGTATAGATAATAAGGCTAAAACAGACAGGGGTCCGGATGTGAGGTTTTAAATCTCTTTCGACATATGGAAAAAAAAACAGTATTTCTAGTTTGTTTTAACTTCCGAGTCCTGAATGAGACCAGGACACGGAGGTCAGGGGTCGGGTCAGGCAACGACCCGACAACCGGAGCTTTAAGTCATGTGACCGAGGCCTTCCACTAGCTTACCCGTCCAACCTCTTCCGGTCCTGGGTAGAAGACAAGGTGGTTGTCTCGTAATAGTGAGGGAGAGAGGGGACTTGTTGGTGACTCTCTCTCGACTTAATGATAGAGAAGACTGGATGTGTTTTTCACCACGTTGACCCAGACACACAGATGGTAATGCATGATTACCTGGATATGTAGTTGTCCAGAGCACAAACAGCCTGGCTGTTCAGGCGAGGGTAGTTGGGATACAAGGGAAATAGAAGTAGGAAGTAAGAGAGAGGTGAAGGTTTATAAACTAAAAGATGAGGCAGTTAGGGTAAGATATAAACAACTATTGGAGGATAGATGGGCTAGTGTGAGTATAGACACTGGGGTTGAAGATGTATGGGGTAGGTTTAAGAATGTAGTGTTAGAGTGTTCAGCAGAAGTTTGTGGTTACAGGCGAGTGGGTGCGGTAGGGAAGAAGAGCGATTGGTGGAATGATGATGTAAAGAGAGTAGTAAGGGAGAAAAAGTTAGCATATGAGAGGTTTTTACAAAGTAGAAGTGATGCAAGGATGGAAGAGTATATGGAGAGAAAAAGAGAGGTTAAGAGAGTGGTGAAGCAATGTAAAAAGAGAGCAGATGAGAGAGTGGGTGAGATGTTATCAACATATTTTGTTGAAAATAAGAAAAAGTTTTGGAGTGAGATTAATAAGTTGAGGAAGCCTAGGGAACAAATAAATGGATTTGACAGTTAAAAATAGGAGAGGAGAGTTATTAAATGGAGAGTTAGAGGTATTGGGAAGATGGAGGGAATATTTTGAGGAATTGTTAAATGTTGATGAAGACATGGAAGCTGTGATTACGTGTATAGGGCAAGGAGGAATAACATCTTATAGGAGTGAGGAAGAACCAGTTGTGAGTGTGGGGGAAGTTCGAGAGGCAGTGAGTAGAATGAAAGGGGGTAAGGCATCTGGGATTGATGGGATAAAGATAGAAATGTTAAAAGCAGGTGGGGATATAGTTTTGGAGTGGTTGGTGTTATTATTTAATAAATGTATGGAAGAGGGTAAGGTTCCTAGGGATTGGCAGAGAGCATGCATAGTTCCTTTGTATAAAGGCAAAGGGGACAAAAGGGAATGTAATAATAATAAGGAATAAGTCTGTTGAGTATACCTGGTAAAGTGTATGGTAGAGTTATTATTGAAAGAATTAAGAGTAAGACGGAGAGTAGGACAGCAGATGAACAAGGGGGCTTTAGGAAAGGTAGGGGGTGTGTAGACCAAGTGTTTACAGTGAAACTTATAGGTGAACAGTATTTGGATAAGGGTAAAGAGGTTTTTGTGGCATTAATGGATTTGCAAAAGGCGTATGACAGGGTGGATAGGAGGGCAATGTGGCAGATGTTTCAGGTGTATGGAATAGGAGGTAGGTTACTGAAAGCAGTGAAGAGTTTTTATGAGGATAGTGAGGCTCAGGTTAGAGTGTGTAGGAGAGAGGGAGATTATTTCCCAGTAAAAGTAGGCCTTAGATAAGGATATGTGATATCACCGTGGTTGTTCAATATATTTATAGATGGGGTTGTAAGAGAAGTGAATGCGAGGGTCTTGGCAAGAGGTGTGGGGTTAAAAGATAAAGAATCTAACACAAAGTGGGAGTTGTCACAGTTGCTCTTTGCTGATGACACTGTGCTTTTGGGAGATTCTGAAGAGAAGTTGTAGAGGTTGATGGATGAGTTTGGTAGGGTATGTAAAAGAAGAAAATTGAAAGTGAATATAGGAAAGAGTAAGGTGATGAGTATAAAAAAAAATTGGTGACGAAAGATTGAAGGGAGAGAGTATAGAGGAGGTGAATGTATTCAAATATTTAGGAGTGGACATGTCAGCAGATGGGTCTATGAAGGATGAGGTGAATCATAGAATTGATGAAAGGAAAAAGGTGAGTGGTGCACTGAGGAGTCTGTGGAAACAAAGAACTTTGTCCTGGAAGCAGAGGGGAATGAATTAGAGTATAGTTATACCAACACTCTTATATGGGTGTGAAGCATGGGTGGTGAATGTTGCAACAAGGAGAAGGCTGGAGGCAGTGGAGATGTCATGTCTGAGGGCAATGTGTGGTGTGAATATAATGGATTGAATTCATAGTTTGCAAATTAGGAGGAAGTGTGGGATTACCAAAACTATTATCCAGAGAGCTGAGGAGGGGTTGTTGAGGTGGTTAGGGCATGTAGAGAGAATGGAACGAAATAGAATGACTTCGAGAGTGTATAAATCTGTAGTGGAGGAAAGGCGGGGTAGGGGTCGGCCTAGGAAAGGTTGGAGGGAGGGGGTAAAGGATGTTTTGTGTGCGAGGGGCTTGGACTTCCAGCAAGCATGTGTGAGCGTATTTGATAGGAGTGAATGGAGACAAATGGTTTTTAATACTTGACGTGCTGTTGGAGTGTGAGCAAAGTAACATTTATGAAGGGATTCAGGGAAACCGGCAGGCCGGACTTGAGTCCTGGAGATGGGAAGTACAGTGTCTGCACTCTGAAGGAGGGGTGTTAATGTTGCAGTTTTATAACTGTAGTGTAAGCACGCCTCTGGCAAGACAGTGATGGAGTGAATGATGGTGAAAGTTTTTCTTTTTCGGCGCACCTTGCCTTGGTGGGAGCCGGCCGATGTGTTAATAATATAAATATTTATATACACTCGACAAGTACTTATGACAAAATGGTAACTAACACACACACACACACACACACACACACACACACACACACACACACACACACACACACTCACACACACACACACACACACACACACATACACCTTTGTTAGGTTATTTGTCTTTATATTCAACAAATGCTTTTCTGTTTGCTTCAGCAGAGACCCGTCAGTGTGTCTGTCCGTGTATGTGTTAGTGAGTGTGTGTGTGTGTGTGTGTGTGTGTGTGTGTGAGTGTGTGTGTGTGTGTGTGTATGAGTGTGTGTGTGTGTGTGTGTGTGTGTGTGTGTGTGTGTGTGTGTGTGTGTGTGTGTGTGTGTGTGTGTGTGTGTATGAGTGTGTGTGTGTGTGTGTGTGTGTGTGTGTGTGTGTGTGTCGTGTGTGTGTGTGCGTGTGTGTGTGTGTGAGTGTGTACTCACCTAATTGTACTCACCTAATTGTGGTTGCAGGGGTCGAGACTCAGCTCCTGGCCCCGCCTCTTCGCTGTCCGCTACTGGGTCTCTGCTCTCCCTGCTCCATGAGCTTTATCATACCTCGTCTTAAAACTGTGTATGGTTCCTGCCTCCACTATATCTTTCTCAAGACTATTCCACTTCCTAACTACTCTGTGGCTGAAGAAATGCTTCCTAACATCCCTCTGACTCATCTGAGTCTTCAGCTTCAAGTTGTGTCCCCTTGTTTCTGTGTTCCCTCTCTGGAACATCCTGTCACTGTCTACCTTGTCGATTCCCCGCAGTATTTTGTATGTCGTTATCATGTCTCCTCTGACCCTTCTTTCATCCAGTGTTGTTAGTCCTATTTCCCTCAACCTTTCTTCATAGGGCAGTCCCCTGAGTTGTGGAACTAACCTAGTCGCAAACCTTTGCACTTTCTCTAGTTTCTTTACGTGCTTGACCAGGTGTGGGTTCCAGACTGGTGCTGCATATTCTAGTATGGGTCTAACGTACACGGTGTACAGTGTCTTGAACGATTCCTTGTTAAGGTAACGGAACGCTAATCTTAGGTTTGCCAGTCGCCCATATGCTGCCGCAGTTATCTGGTTGATGTGTGCCTCCGGAGACGTGCTTGGCGTTATACTCACCCCAAGGTCTTTCTCCTTTGCCGAGGTTTGTAGTCTTTGTCCGCCTAGCCTGTACTTTGTCAGCGGTCTTCTTTGCCCTTCTCCGATCTTCATGACTTTGCATTTGGTGGGATTGAATTCGAGAAGCCAGTTGCTAGACCAGATGTCAAGCTTGTCCAGGTCTGTTTGAAGTCCTGCTTGGTCCTCCTCCGATGTGATTCTCCTCATTAATTTCACATCATCTGCGAACAGAGACACTTCTGAGTCTATCCCATCCGTCATGTCATTTACATATACCAAGAATAACACTGGTCCCAGGACTGACCCCTGCGGTACACCGCTCGTCACAGGCGCCCACTGTGATACCTCATCACGCACCATGACCCGTTGTTGCCTCTCTGTGAGGTATTCCCTGATCCATTCCAGTGCCCTTCCTGTTATACATGCTTGTTCTTCCAACTTCTTTACTAATCTCATGTGAGGAACTGTGTCGAAGGCCTTCCTGCAGTCCAGGAAAATGCAATCAACCCACCCTTCTCTCTCTTGCCTTACCTCTGTTACTTTATCATAGAACTCTAGGAGGTTTGTTACACAGGATTTGCCTTCCCGGAATCCGTGCTGTCTGGTGTTTATTATCCTGTTCAGCTCGAGGTGCTCCACCATTCATTTCCTGATGATTTTCTCCAGGACTTTGCACACTATACATGTAAGTGACACAGATCTATAGTTTAGTGCCTCTTTTCTGTCTCCTTTTTTAAAGATGGGGACTATGTTGGCCTTCTTCCATACCTCAGGTAACTGCCCATTTTCAAGGGATGTGTTGAATATTATGGTAAGTGGCACACTCAATACCTCAGCTCCTTCCCGAAGAACCCACGGAGAGATATTGTCCGGACCCATCGCCTTTGAGGTATCAAGGTCACTGAGTAACTGCTTCAATACATCCCTTGTTGGTCATGCACCCCATCCTGTCTACCCAGCTGCCTTCCTTCCTCCACTGTGAATACTTCCTTAAACCTCAAGTTGAGCTCCTCACATACCTCTTGATCGTTACTTGTGAGTTCCCCATCTTCTCTCCTCAGCCTTATCTCCTGGTCTTTAACTGTTGTCTTCCTTCTGATGTGACTGTACATCAGTTTCGGGTCGGACTTAACTTTCGATGCTATGTCATTTTTGTACTGTTTCTGGGCCTCCCTCCGTACCTGTGCATACTCGTTTCTAGCTCTTCTACTAATCTCTTTGTTTACTTGGGTTCTTTGCCTTCTGTACCTTTTCCATTCTCTGACACTCTGAGTCTTTGCCTCCCTTAACCTTTGGGTAAACCAGGGGCTCTTTCTGGCCTTTCCGTTTAATCTTTTTCCTCTGGGTATAAACCGTTCCTCTGCTTCCTTGCACTTTGCCCCTACGTATTCCATCATTTCATTTATTGTCTGTCCGTCCATTTCCCTTTCCCACTGAACCTCCTGCAGGAAATTCCTCATGCCTGTGTAGTTTCCTCTTTTAAAATCTGGTTTGTCTCTTTCGGTACTGTTTTCCCTCTCCACCTGTAGCTCTACAATGTACTCAAAGCTCAGCACCATATGGTCACTGGCTCCCAGGGGGCTCTCGTGTGTTATGTCTTCAATATCTAAGCTGTTCAGGGTGAATACAAGGTCCAGTCTTGCTGGTTCATCTTCTCCTCTCACTCTGGTCGTGTCCCTGACATGTTGGTGCATCAGGTTTTCCAGTACCGCGTCCATCATCTTGGCTCTCCAAGTTTCTGGACCCCCACGTGGTTCTTGGTTCTCCCAGTCGATCTCCCTGTGGTTGAAATCGCCCATGACCAGTAGCTTCGCTCTGCTCATGTGCGCTTTTCTTGCCACCTCCGCCAGAGTGTCCACCATCGCTCTGTTGTTCTCATCATATTCCTCACCTGGCCTCCTGCAGTTCTGTGGTGGGTTATACATCACTGCAATGATTATCTTGTGCTCCCCAGACTGGATGGTACCTACTATGAAGTCCCTTTCTCTACACACCTCCATTCTTCCATTTCCACGAATCTCCAGCGGTTCCTTACAAGCAGTGCGACCCCTCCTCCCCCCCTGCTCCTTCTATCTTTCCTCAGGATCTGATATCCCTGTGGGAAGATTGCATCTGCTACTGTCTCATTTAGTTTAGTTTCTGTGACAGCTATGATGTCTGGGGACACCTCACCTATTCTTTCATTCCACTCTTCATACTTATTCGTAATTCTATCCGCGTTTGTGTACCAAACCTTCAACCTTGTTTCCAATACTGTGTCCCTGGGGAGATCTTGGTGGGTTGGGGGTGTGTGGGCGGGGTGCCCAAAGGGGGTTGCAGCATGGGTGGGGGGATTGTATGGTTGGGGTATGGGTTGGTGGGGTGGAGTTTGTGGTGGGGGTGGGGGGTAGCTGTGATGGTGGGTTTTGGGTTGCTGGGGTGGGGACAGGGGGACTGATGAGTGTGTGTGGTGTTAAAGTGTATGGTTGTTGTGGGTTTTTGTGATTTGAGGCCCACCGTGGGTACTTCCAGTGTGTGTGTTTGTCCTGCTTGGGCTTGGTGTCCTCCGTATCTCGCTGTCTCCTCTCTCTCCTCTCTTCGCCTTCTTATCTGCTCCTTCCGGGCCTCCCTTTCTTCCTGCATTCTGTCCCGATCTAGGTATACATTCCGAATCGTGGTGCGGGCTGATTCTGCTTTGAAGATTACCTTGAGTGGTCGATTTCTTCCCCTTGTGTACCACCCGATTCTCCGAAATTTTGTCACTTGGGACGTGTCTCCCCCTATTGCTAGCATAATACCTTCGATCCTTTCTTTCTCCTCCTGTTTTCTTCTGTCGTGGGTGTCCCCTTCAACTTCCTTCAGGCCATAGATAAAGATCGACTTCTCCATTTCCTCCTCCCACTGTGTCTCCCATTGCCTCATCAGAGATGCATTAGCCTCTCCCGGTGCTGTCATGGTTGTATCCCCCGTGTTCCTTTGTGTGTCCGGCCTGCTCATACGTCCCTGTGTGTGCGTGTGTGTGTGTGTGTGTGAGTGTGTGTGTGTGTGTGTGTGTGTGAGTGTGTGTGTGTGTGTGCGTGTGTGTGTGTGCATGTGTGTGTGTGTGAGTGTGTGTGTGTGTGTGCGTGTGTGTGTGTGTGTGTGCGTGTGTGTTTGTGAGTGTGTGTGTGTGTGTGTGTGTGCGTGTGTGTGTGTGTGTGAGTGTGTGTGTGCGTGTGTGTGTGTGTGTGAGTGTGTGTGTTTGTGCGTGTGTGTACTCACCTAATTGTACTCACCTAATTGTGGTTGCAGGGGTCGAGACTCAGCTCCTGGCCCCGCCTCTTCGCTGTCCGCTACTGGGTCTCTGCTCTCCCTGCTCCATGAGCTCTATCATACCTCGTCTTAAAACTATGTATGGTTCCTGCCTCCACTATATATTTCTCTAGACTATTCCACTTCCTGACTACTCTGTGGCTGAAGAAATGCTTCCTAACATCCCTTTGACTCATCTGAGTCTTCAGCTTCCAGTTGTGTCCCCTTGTTTCTGTGTTCCCTCTCTGGAACATCCTGTCCCTGTCTACCTTGTCGATTCCCCGCAGTATTTTGTATGTCGTTATCATGTCTCCTCTGACCCTTCTTTCCTCCAGTGTTGTTAGTCCTATTTCCCTCAACCTTTCTTCATAGGACAGACCCCTGAGTTGTGGAACTAGCCTTGTCGCAAACCTTTGCACTTTCTCTAGTTTCTTTACGTGCTTGACCAGGTGTGGGTTCCAGACTGGTGCTGCATATTCTAGTATGGGCCTGACGTACACGGTGTACAGTGTCTTGAACGATTCCTTGTTTAGGTAACGGAACGCTAATCTTAGGTTTGCCAGTCGCCCATATGCTGCCGCAGTTATCTGGTTGATGTGTGCCTCCGGAGACGTACTTGGCGTTATACTCACCCCAAGGTCTTTCTCCTTTGCCGAGGTTTGTAGCCCTTGTCCACCTAGCCTGTACTCTGTCAGCGGTCTTCTTTGTCCTTCTCCGATCTTCATGACTTTGCATTTGGTGGAATTGAATTCGAGAAGCCAGTTGCTAGACCAGATGTCAAGCTTGTCCAGGTCTGTTTGAAGTCCTGCTTGGTCCTCTTCCGATGTGATTCTCCTCATTAATTTCACATCATCTGCGAACAGAAATTGGAGAGAAGGGGTAGAGGAAGTAGAGAGTTCTTAGAGCTTGAACATCCAGCAGGTATTCGTTTGTATATTAGATCGGAGTGAGGTGGAGGCAAGTGTCTTTTATGAATGTGTGTGTGTGTGTTTGTGTGTGTGTGTGTGTGTGTGTGTGTGTGTGTACTCACCTAATTGTGGTTGCAGGGGTCGAGACTCAGCTCCTGGCCCCGCCTCTTCGCTGTCCGCTACTGGGTCTCTGCTCTCCCTGCTCCATGAGCTCTATCATACCTCGTCTTAAAACTATGTATGGTTCCTGCCTCCACTATATCTTTCTCTAGACTATTCCACTTCCTGACTACTCCCCCCTTTTGTAGTTTCGTTTCTCCCTTCCTATTCCTGCTCCCCTCTCCACTTGTAGCTCAACTATATAATCAAAACACAGAACCAAATGATCACTAGCTCCAAGGGGCCTTTCATACGTGATATCCTCGATGTCCGAACTACTCAAGGTGAATACTAGGTCCAGTCTTGCTGGATCATCCCCACCTCTCTCTCTGGTAGTGTGTCTAACATGTTGATGCATGAGGTTTTCCAGTACTACATCCACCATCTTGGCTCTCCATGATTCAGGACCCCCATGGGGCTCCAGGTTTTCCCAATCAATCTCTTTGTGTGTGTGTGTGTGTGTTCACCTAGTTGTACTCACCTAGTTGTGGTTGCAGTGATCGATTCACAGCTCCTGGCCCCGCCTCTTCACTGTGTGTGTGTGTATTTCAACACAGCCGGTCTACCACGGGCTGTGTGCATTCACCGTCATTCACTCAATAGGTGTCTTGCAGTTCACATAACTCTGAACTGCAACATTAACACCCCTCCTTCAGAGTGCAGGCACTGTACTTTCCACCTCCAGGACTCAAGTCCGGCTAACCGGTTTCCCTGAATCCTTCATAAATGTTACCTTGCTCATACTCCAACAGCACGTCAAGTCATAAAAGACACTTGCCTCCACCTCACTCCGATCTAATATACAAACGAATACCTGCTGGATGTTCAAGCTCTAAGAACTCTCTACTTCCTCTACCCCTTCTCTCCAATCTTCCTAGGATCTTCCCCACCCCTCCTTCCCTCCACAAAACATTTTTCTCCCTCCTCTCTAAATGCCCTAACCTCCTAAACAACCCCGCTTCAGCTCTCTGAATGATATCTTTTGGTAACCTCACACCTAATCTACATGTTCAGAATTCTCTACTTAATATTCACACTACATATTGGCCTCAAACATGACAGCTCCACTGCCTCCAGATTCCTCTTCTGCTGAAACCTTGAAAAGCCATGTTTGACACTCATATAAAAATGCTGGTACCACTATACTCTAGTATATTCCTCTTTTTTTTGCCGTCAATGATAAATGTATTTGCCTCCACGATTACTTTAATACACCACTTAAGTTTTTCTTCTTGTCTGTTTTATGGTTAACTTCGTCTTTCATAGAATTACCCCCCTACAAATCCACTCCTAAATATATAAACACATTTGCTTCCTCCATTCTCCCTCTCTCCAATCTGCTATGCAGTCTCCTATTGCCTAGAGTTTTTGTTACCCTCACCACTTTACTCTTTCCTATGTTCACTTTTAATTTCCCTCTTTTATATACCTCCCAAATTCCTCCTCTTACCTTTGCAATTTCTTTTCATATGTCTCAACTCCGTGTCATGGGCAAAGAACAACTGTGACAACTCCCACTTTGTATCAAATTCCTACTGTTTTGACCGCACGTCTCCCCCAACAATCTAACATTTCTTTCTTTTAAAACCTCTTATATAAATATATTTAATCAACATTGGTGACGTCACACATTCCTGTCTAAGACTTAATTTCACTGGACTCTCTCTACCCCAACTTTCTCCCAGTAGTTGCTTAAATCTTACCCTAACTATCTCCTTTGATTTATTCAACTTCACTTCAATCTTACTGACCGATGACATTCTTCTTGTACCCCATCTACCTCTTACTGATGATGATATGATATATCTGTTACCCATCTGAACACATGTACATCCAGAGGTCTACTAGTCAATCTTGTTTCTCTTGTATTAAACCTGTGTCTACACATTCTCATGTTGATAACACTGCTAACCTCTCTTACTTTCTCCCACAGGTGAGTGTACAGGCGACCACCACCTTTCCTTATTAAGGTAATAAATATTTAATATTCATATTTGAGGTTTTCATTAAAGTTATAATATATATATATATATATATATATATATATATATATATATATATATATATATATATATTTTTGCATTGTTTGAAGCCAAGAAAGTGTGCTGGTCTCATCAGTGACGATATGGTAAACAGTGTTCTCGGCCACGACATTCTTATAAGTTTGCCTGTGAATGAATTGTTTATGCTCCCATATGAGAAAATTTACACTCTCGTCAGTGACACCCTGGGTACACTTGGTCTTTCAACTCGTGTACACATGTACACAGCTCCTCCAGCTCCTACCCCACAAGCGCCTCCTGCTGCTCCTCCTCCTGCTGCTCTTCCAGCGCCTCCTCCAGCTCCTCCTGCTGCTCCTCCAGTTCCTAAAGCTCCTCCACCTGATCCTCCTCATCATCGGGTCATTATTGGCCTTAATGGCCCAAGTGCTAACAAGCCATAACCTCTATAATGGCTGATAAAACTGAATTAATTAATCAATAAGCCACAACATGAGAGTAAAAATACGTCACAAAATTCAAGCAGCCACAAATCAGAGACGAAATGATCACATTCCAGTATAATCAATCTCTGAAAGTGAATGTCTCGAGACTTACTCAAGGTCTTCCTCAGTGTCAGTGGTAAACACCAGCTTGGTAAGAGTGATCATGTTATCCTAGTAACAGTGAGCACGTAATGTTATCTTGGTAAAAGTAATTACGTTATGCTATCTTGGAAACCGACTGTGTAATCTTTGCAGCAGTAATCACGTTGATAACAGTGATCATGTTCAATGAACACTTGGTGAAAGTGATTACATTATGTTTTCTTAGTAACTGTGATTATCTTATATTAGAGATAATACCAAGGTGCAATGAATGGCTAACCTAACCTAACCTAACCTAACCTAACCTAACCTAACCTAACCTAACCTAACCTAACCTAACCTAATATAACCTAACCTAACATAACATAACATAACCTACCCTAACCTAACATAACCTAACCTAACCTAACCTAACCTACCCTAACCTAACCTAACCTAACCTAACCTTAACCTAACCTAACATAACATAACCTACCCTAACCTAACCTAACCTAACCTACCTTAACCTAACATAACCTACCTAACCTAACATAACCTAACCTAACCTAACCTAACCTAACCTAACCTAACCTAACCTAACCTAACCTAACCTAACCTAACCTAACCTAATCTAACCTAACCTAACCTACCCTAACCTAACCTAACCTAACCTACCCTAATTTAACCTAACCTAACATAACCTACCCTAAATTAACCTAACATAACCTAACCTAACATAACCTAACCTAACCTACCCTAACCTAATCTAACCTAACCTAACCTAACCTAACCTAACTAACCTAACCTAACCTAACCTAATCTAACCTAACCTAACCTAACATAACAAAACCTACCCTAACCTTACCTAAATTAATCAACCTAACCTAACCACGAGCCTGGCCCATGGCCGGGCCCCGAGAGTAGCTAAACTCTGGAAACTCTTCTTCAAATGTAACCTAACCTATACTAAACTAACCTAACATAACCTAGCCTATCCTAACCTAACCTATCCTATCCTAACCTAACCTAACTTACCCTAACCTAATCTAACCTAACCTAAGCTAACCTAACCTAATCTACCCTAACCTAACCTAAGTTAACCTAATCGAACCTAACCTGTACATACATACATACATACATTCATACATACATACATACATACATACATACATACATACATACATACATACATACATACATACATACATACATACATACATACATTCATACATATTTTAATCTTAGTAATGACGTGACCGACACGCTTCTTTTACTGCCATTGTTCCATTACTGAACAATAATCTCTCTCTCTCTCTCTCTCTCTCTCTCTCTCTCTCTCTCTCTCTCTCTCTCTCTCTCTCTCTCTCTCTCTCTCTCTCTCTCTCTCTCTAGTTGCTCTACTGATTTCATGTACTATGCGTCTCTGTAGTCATCTACAGTGGAGGAATTACTGAACTTGATTGTCATGTAGCAATTCACTCGTTGAAGGTCTGATAGTTCTCTTGATTGGGTGTCTGATAGTTCCTTGTTGCAGGTGTCTGATAGTTCTTCTTGTTGCAGGTGTCTGATAGTTCCTCTTGTTGCAGGTGTCTGATAGTTCCTCTTGTTGCAGGTGTCTGATAGTTCCTCTTGTTGCAGGTGTCTGATAGTTCCTCTTGTTACAGGTGTCTGATAGTTCCTCTTGTTACAAGTGTCTGATAGTTCCTCTTGTTGCAGGTGTCTGATAGTTCCTCTTGTTGCAAGTGTCTGATAGTTCCTCTTGTTGCAGGTGTCTGATAGTTCCTCTTGTTGCAGGTGTCTGATAGTTCCTCTTGTTGCAATTGTCTGATAGTTCCTCTTGTTGCAGGTGTCTGATAGTTCCTCTTGTTGCAGGTGTCTGATAGTTCCTCTCGTTGCAGGTGTCTGATAGTTCCTCTTGTTGCAGGTGTCTGATAGTTCCTCTTGTTGCAGGTGTCTGATAGTTCCTCTTGTTGCAGGTGTCTGATAGTTCCTCTTGTTGCAGGTGTCTGATAGTTCCTCTTGTTGCAGGTGTCTGATAGTTCCTCTTGTTGCAGGTGTCTGATAGTTCCTCTTGTTGCAGGTGTCTGATAGTTCCTCTTGTTGCAGGTGTCTGATAGTTCCTCTTGTTGCAGGTGTCTGATAGTTCCTCTTGTTGCAAGTGTCTGATAGTTCCTCTTGTTACAGGTGTCTGATAGTTCCTCTTGTTGCAAGTGTCTGATAGTTCCTCTTGTTACAGGTGTCTGATAGTTCCTCTTGTTGCAGGTGTCTGATAGTTCCTCTTGTTGCAGGTGTCTGATAGTTCCTCTTGTTGCAGGTGTCTGATAGTTCCTCTTGTTGCAGGTGTCTGATAGTTCCTCTTGTTGCAGGTGTCTGATAGTTCCTCTTGTTGCAGGTGTCTGATAGTTCCTCTTGTTGCAGGTGTCTGATAGTTCCTCTTGTTGCAAGTGTCTGATAGTTCCTCTTGTTACAGGTGTCTGATAGTTCCTCTTGTTGCAGGTGTCTGATAGTTCCTCTTGCTGCAGGTGTTTAATAATTCCTCTTGTTTGCTGTACCGTCTATTTTTCTGACATTAATACCTCCCTGCGGAGGGCTGCTGTTGAACGGTACATAATATCTGTTGGTTCATTCTGTTGCAGAGGCGCGGAAGTTTCTGTTGCTGGTCCATACAACTGTATTAACAATACTTGTTATTTTTTTTGCCTTTGTAGACGTGCGATGCAGGTTTATAATTTCAGTTGTTGCCTAGATGCAGGTGTTCGATGGTTGCTGGTGTTGTTGCAGGTGTTCGAAGGCTGCTGGTGTTGTTTCAGGTGTTTGATGGTTTTTGGTGTTGTTGCAGGTGGTTAAAAGTTGTTTGTTTCAGGTGTTTGATGGTTGTTGGTGTTGTTGCAGGTGTTTGATGGTTGTTGGTGTTGTTGCAGGAGTTTGATGGTTGCTATTGTTACAATTATTATTATTAGAAGTATTTTTACTATTATTATCAATTATTATTATAATTTTTTTTCTTCTTCTTCTTCTTCTTCTTCTTCTTCTTCTTCTTCTTCTTCTTCTTCTTCTTCTTCTTCTTCTTCTTCTTCTTCTTCTTCTTATTATTTTATTATTATTATTATTATTATTATTATTATTATTATTATTATTATTATTATTATTATTATTTTTAGAATTACTTGTATTATTATTATTATTATTATTATTATTATTATTATTATTATTATTATTATTATTTTTATTAATATTACTATAAATGTGTTCTTAGTTGGTGTTGTCGTTGTTGTTTTTGGTCCTTTTAATGATATTGTTCCTCTTTTCTTTTTCATTTATTCTTCTCCACCAATGAAAATTAAACTCTGTGACTACACACACACACACACACACACACACACACACACGGGGCCAGGAGCTTGGACTCGACACCTGCAACCACAACTAGATGAGTACACACACACACACAGGGTGACAGCAGTAAGACAAGAGAGAGAGGGGTGGGTAGATTGCATATTCTTGGATTGTAAGAAGGTGTTTGACACAGTCCCACACAAGAGATTAGTGCAGAAGCTGGAGGACCAGGCAGGGGTAACAGGGAAGGCACTACAATGGATCAGGGAATAACTGTCAGGAAGACAGCAGCGAGTCATGGTACGTGGCGAGGTGTCAGAGTGGGCGCCGGTGACGAGTGGGGTTCCACAAGGGTCAGTCCTAGGACCGGTGCTGTTTCTGGTATTTGTGAACGACATGACGGAAGGAATAGACTCCGAAGTGTCCCTGTTTGCAGATGATGTGAAGTTGATGAGGAGAATTCAATCGGACGAGGACCAGGCAGAACTACAAAGGGATCTGGACACGCTACAAGCCTGGTCCAGCAATTGGCTCCTGGAGTTCAACCCCACCAAGTGCAAAGTCATGAAGATTGGGGAAGGGCAAAGAAGACCGCAGAAGGAGTACAGTCTAGGGGGCCAGAGACTACAAACCTCACTCAAGGAAAAAGATCTTGGGGTGAGTATAACACCAGGCACATCTCCTGAGGCGCACATCAACCAAATAACTGCTGCAGCATATGGGCGCCTAGCAAACATAAGAACAGCATTCCGACATCTTAATAAGGAATCATTCAGGACCCTTTACACTGTGTACGTTAGGCCTATATTAGAGTATGCAGCACCAGTTTGGAACCCACACCTAGCCAAGCACGTAAAGAAACTAGAGAACGTGCAATGATTTGCAACAATACTAGTCCCGGAGCTAAGGGGTATGTCCTACGAGTAGAGGTTAAGGGAAATCGACCTGACTACACTGGAGGATAGGAGAGATATGGAGGGATATGATAACGACATATAAAATACTGAGAGGAATCGACAAGGTGGACAGAGACAGAATGTTCCAGAGATGGGACACAGCAACAAGGGGACACAGTTGGAAGTTGAAGACTCAGATGAATCACAGGGATGTTAGGAAGTATTTCTTCAGTCACAGAGTGGTCGGGAAGTGGAATAGTCTGGGAAGTGATGTAGTGGAGGCAGGATCCATACATACCTTTAAGAAGAGGTATGATAAAGCTCATGGAGCAGGAAGTGTGACCTAGTAGAGGCCAGTGAAGAGGCGGGGACAGGAAATGTGACTCGACCCCTGCAACCACAACTAGGTGAGTAACACACACACACACACACACACACAACACACACAACACACACACACACACACACACACACACATACACACACACACACACACAAACACACACACACACACACAAACACACACACACACACAAACACACACACATACACACACAAACACACACACACACATATACACACACACACACAAACACACACACACAAACACACACACACACACACACACACACACACACACACACACACACACACACACAACACACACACACACACACACACACACAGAATCACATCGGAAGAGGACCAAGCAGGACTTCAAACAGGCCTGGACAAGCTTGACATCTGGTCTAGCAACTGGCTTCTCGAATTCAATCCCACCAAATGCAAAGTCATGAAGATCGGAGAAGGACAAAGAAGACCGCTGACAGAGTACAGGCTAGGTGGACAAGGGCTACAAACCTCGGCAAAGGAGAAAGACCTTGGGGTGAGTATAACGCCAAGTACGTCTCCGGAGGCACACATCAACCAGATAACTGCGGCAGCATATGGGCGACTGGCAAACCTAAGATTAGCGTTCCGTTACCTAAACAAGGAATCGTTCAAGACACTGTACACCGTGTACGTCAGGCCCATACTAGAATATGCAGCACCAGTCTGGAACCCACACCTGGTCAAGCACGTAAAGAAACTAGAGAAAGTGCAAAGGTTTGCGACAAGGCTAGTTCCACAACTCAGGGGTCTGTCCTATGAAGAAAGGTTAAGGGAAATAGGACTAACAACACTGGAGGAAAGAAGGGTCAGAGGAGACATGATAACGACATACAAAATACTGCGGGGAATCGACAAGGTAGACAGGGACAGGATGTTCCAGAGAGGGAACACAGAAACAAGGGGACACAACTGGAAGCTGAAGACTCAGATGAGTCAAAGGGATGTTAGGAAGCATTTCTTCAGCCACAGAGTAGTCAGGAAGTGGAATAGTCTAGAGAAAGATATAGTGGAGGCAGGAACCATACATAGTTTTAAGACGAGGTATGATAGAGCTCATGGAGCAGGGAGAGCAGAGACCCAGTAGCGGACAGCGAAGAGGCGGGGCCAGGAGCTGAGTCTCGACCCCTGCAACCACAATTAGGTGAGTACAAACACACACACACACAAACACACACACACACACACACACACACACACACACAGACACACACACACACACACCTCTGGGTTGTAAAAGTTCCAACATCTTCACGTCTTCTCTACTGTGGACACCGTAAACAAGATTAGCCTTATTTTATGCAACCTCCACGAGATGAATAATGACTTCACCTGACATTATAGTTTGTGTATTTACTTTATTATCGTGGCAGATGGTGATGGGCCGTGTGAGAGATGTTTCAATAATGAAACCTGGCTAGATTTATCCCAAAAGTTATACAGGGAAAAAATATATATGTTGTGGAATGTGGGTATGTTTGTCCATAGAGCTTATTGAATAATATGTTTATAGTGAAACATGAGAAAATTTAGCCTTAGAGTTTTTATGTAATGAAATGTGGGTAGATTCGTCCATAGAGTTTATCTAAAAAATATGTTGAGTTTCCTGTCAGCTGTTTCTGCTGCCTTTTGTACTTTTTTTGTTTTTGTTGTTGTTACTAAATGTATTTTGTGTATCGACGACTGGACAGACAACAGGTGCCTACCTTGTGAACAGATAACGGAGTGAATGGAGAATTTTTTGTTGTGGGGTAACAGTGGAATATTCTGTTGTGGGGTAACAGTAGGAGGTTCTGTTGTGTGGTAACCGGAGGACGCTCTGTACTGGGGTAACAGGAGGCTGTTCTGTTGTAACGACAGGATGTTTTATTGTGGGATAACAGGAGGCTTTTATGTTGCTTGTACGAGAAGTGTGTTGTGTTGTACCAGGGAAGATGCTCTGTTTCAGGATAACAAAGGCATCTCCCGTTGTTAGGTGGATGTTCTGACCCATGCTAGGCAGGTCCTAACCTACATTTGTCCCACTTGAATCCATTTCTGCGAATTCAGTTTCAGTGTATTGAACCTATCTTCTTATGGAAAGGTTTCTGATATATGGGATCGACTTCACAATCCTTCTCTGTATATTTTCCACCTCACGTCGATACTCTTATATAGAGACGAGAACTGCGGAGCACAATCTAAAGAAATATAAAGTTGAGGTATAACCTTAGGGCCTCTATTATTTATACTTCTTGATATGAAGCCCAAAATTCTAATACTTTTATTGCAAACACTCATACTCTGTTGTCTTGCTTTTAAATTACTGCTAACCACAAGTCCTAAATCTATTTGGCATATAGTTTGACTAAGATCTACCTAACTTAGCTCATAAGAAGCACAGTTGTCTTCTTCTTCCAGGATTACAACTGTATTGCCACCTTTCCTACCACAGCATCAACGTATCCAGGTCATCCTCCAGCTCTTGAGTCCTCATCAGAAATGATCTGACTGCCAGTTTTAGCGTTATTATTATTATGATGATGATGATGATGATGATATTTTTATGATGAAAGCCTTTTGATCAAAATAAATGTAACCAATAAATGGCCAATTAATACACATTTGCATTTATATGATTCATTTGAATGGGCGAAATAATTAACGTTTTGGACACGTCAATTGCTGACCACAAAACAGGTCACTCACCCCCCCCCTTCCCTCATCCCTTTTTAACGAGCATCACCCCTCAGTTAACGACCCCGCTATTTTTTAACGATCCCTACCCTTTAATTA
Source organism: Cherax destructor (assembly GCA_009830355.1). Taxonomy (NCBI): domain Eukaryota; kingdom Metazoa; phylum Arthropoda; class Malacostraca; order Decapoda; family Parastacidae; genus Cherax; species Cherax destructor. Next base: position 94,925 of record WNWK01003107.1, on the reverse strand, counting down.
AATACCCCCTACCCTTTAATTGACTACCCCTTCCCTTTAATTAACGATCCTCTTACGTTAATTAACGATTCCTTCTTTCTTCTAAAAGCATTCACCTTTTGCACGACCTTCACCCTTTTTCTTAATCATCCCAACCTCCTCTTTTAACAACTCAACCCCTTTTTAAGTATCAAATCTCTTTTCATAACCATTGTTCATTCCTTTTAGTCTGCGAAACGTTTCGTAAACAACAGTTTTTCTTTGCTACACACACACACACACACATACACACACACACACACACACACACACACACACACACAGGAGAGAGAGGGATGGGTAGATTGCATCTTTTTGGACTGTAAGAAGGCTTTTGACACAGTACAGCACAAGAGACTGGTGCAAAAATTAGAGGAGCAGGCAGGAATAATAGGGAAAGTACTGCAATGGATCAGGGAATACCTGACAGGAAGGAAACAACGAGTGTTGGTACGTGATGAAGTGTCAGAGTGGGCGCAAGTGTCGAGTGGGGTTCCACAAGGGTCAGTCCTAGGTCCGGTGCTGTTTCTTATATATGTGAATGACATGATGGAAGGAATAGATTCAGAAGTGTCACTGTTCGCTGATGATGTGAAACTGATGAGGAGAATACAAGCGGACGAGGATCAGTTAAGATTACAAGGGGATCTGGACAGACTACAAGTCTGGTCAAACAAATGGCTCCTGGAGTTTAACCCCAGTAAGTGTAAGGTCATGAAGATTGGGGAAGGACACAGAAGACCGCAGACAGCATACAGGTTAGGGAATCAAAGGCTGCAAACGTCACTTAAAGAAAAGGATCATGGGGTAAGCATTATAACGAACATGTCTCCTGAGGCACACATCAATCAAATAACTGCTGCAGCATATGGGCGATTGGCAAACCTGAGATTAGCGTCCTGTGGTAGTAGGTTGGTAGACAACAACCACCCAGGGAGGTACTACCGTCCTGTGGTAGTAGGTTGGTAGACAACAACCACCCAGGGAGGTACTACTGTCCTGTGGTAGTAGGCTGGTAGACAACAACCACCCAGGGAGGTACTACCGTCCTGTGGTAGTAGGTTGGTAGACAGCAACCACCCAGGGAGGTACTACCGTCCTGTGGTAGTAGGTTGGTAGACAACAACCACCCAGGGAGGTACTACTGTCCTGTGGTAGTAGGTTGGTAGACAACAACCACCCAGGGAGGTACTACCGTCCTGTGGTAGTAGGTTGGTAGACAACAACCACCCAGGGAGGTACTACCGTCCTGCCAAGTGAGTGTGAAACGGAAACCTGTAATTGTTTTACATGATGGTAGGATTGCTGGTGTCTTTTTTGCTGTCTCATAAACACTCATTATAACAGGTATATCTTGCTCTCCCTACCCACACCTAGGTCACACTACCCACACCTAGGTCACACTACCTACACCTAGGTCACACTACCCACACCTAGGTCACACTACCCACACCTAGGTCACACTACACATGCATGTTCACGCACATATACACGCATCCATCTGGGCTTCTTCTATTTTCCCAATAGTTGCTGTTCTTGTCTGCTTATCTTCATGAGGGAGTGGAACAGAATTCCTCCCCCGTAAGCCATGCTTGTCGTAAGAGGCGACTAAAATGCCGGGATCAAGGGGCTAGTAACCCCTTCTCCTGTATAAATACTAAATTTAAAATAAAAAACCTCTGCTCTTCCTTTAAGGTCACCTCGCCTCAGTGGGACACTACAGGTTCGTTGAAAAAAAAAAAAAACTGCCGAATCCCACTGAGGTAAGATGACCTAAAAAGAATAAAACAAAATTTTCTCTTTTTAAATTTATTAATGTATACAGCGTGTGTGTGTGTGTTAGTGTGTGTTGTGTGTGTGTGTATGTGTGTGTGTGTGTGTGTGTGTGTGTGTGTGTGTGTGTGTGTGTGTGTGTGTGTGTGTGTGTGTGTGTGTGTGTGTGTGTGTGTGTGTGGACACAGTTTTGAAAGCAAATTTAGCCTGGATTTGTATTCTGCAAACTTACGTAACCTGAGGAAATATGTACTGCTGACCTAACACGTCATTCAACTGGATCTTGTGAACGTTCCTTTGTCGGAAGGAATGTTGTGTTCTTCCGAGCCGCTGGTGAACGTTTCTCTCCCCTCCATACGTTCATCCGATCGTGTTACCCTGGCATCCCATGACATCTGTGCTGCAAGGTGACCCCCTCATCCCTCCCCCGCACCTCTCCTGCCAGGTCATTAAGGAAGTCAGAAGGTTGACCGGTGAGGTCAACATCTGCTTCTTGGATGATGGCACTCTTGCTGGCACTGCAGAGTCTCTGCTGAAAGATATCAGGATAATAAGATTTTGGTAAGAATCAAAGATTATCCTTAACCCCCCTTCCAAATGTGAAGATTATCCCTAAACTCCTCCAAATGTGAAGAATTTTCCCTAAACTCCTCCAAATCTGAAGTACGACATTTATTATTTATTTAGTACATTTTAACATTTTATTTCTGGAATGTTTAAAAACCTTCAAAAATTATCATCGTAATGGTTTCGACTTTCGCTTCCAAAAAGAAACAGTTTTCAGAAAACATCAACTTGTCTTCAACATTTTATACGAAAATTTGCGTTTTGGTGAGAGTCAAACCGAATCAAAACATTTGATCAGAACGTCTGAACACTCAAACGTATGCAAACTGACACTTAAATATAAGATCAAAGTTGTTATATATCGTATGTTAAACGTTATACATCCGGAATCCAAAGTTTACGACGGTCGTAACTGAGGATAATACATTGAGTTTACGACACCAACTGGCTGACTTAACGTCTCTTCACACATAGATTATACTCAGCAGTCGTAACCAGAGGATTCCACCCGAGGATCAGAGGTGTACTAGGATTCCACCAGAGGATCAGAGGTGTACTAGGATTCCACCAGAGGATCAGAGGTGTACTAGGATTCCACCAGAGGATCAGAGGTGTACTAGGATTCCTCCCGAGGATCAGAGGTGTACTAGGATTCCACCCGAGGATCAGAGGTGTACTAGGATTCCACCCGAGGATCAGAGGTGTACTAGGATTCCACCCGAGGATCAGAGGTGTACTAGGATTCCACCCGAGGATCAGAGGTGTACTAGGATTCCACCAGAGGATCAGAGGTGTACTAGGATTCCTCCCGAGGATCAGAGGTGTACTAGGATTCCACCTGAGGATCAGAGGTGTACTAGGATTCCACCCGAGGATCAGAGGTGTACTAGGATTCCACCGAGGATCAGAGGTGTACTAGATTCCACCGAGGATCAGAGGTGTACTAGGATTCCACCAGAGGATCAGATGTGTACTAGGATTCCTCCCGAGGATCAGAGGTGTACTAGGATTCCTCCCGAGGATCAGAGGTGTACTAGGATTCCACCAGAGGATCAGAGGTGTACTAGGATTCCACCCGAGGATCAGAGGTGTACTAGGATTCCACCAGAGGATCAGAGGTGTACTAGGATTCCTCCCGAGGATCAGAGGTGTACTAGGATTCCACCAGAGGATCAGAGGTGTACTAGGATTCCTCCCGAGGATCAGAGGTGTACTAGGATTCCACCAGAGGATCAGAGGTGTTCTAGGATTCCACCCGAGGATCAGAGGTGTACTAGGATTCCACCAGAGGATCAGAGGTGTACTAGGATTCCACCCGAGGATCAGAGGTGTACTAGGATTCCACCAGAGGATCAGAGGTGTACTAGGATTCCTCCCGAGGATCAGAGGTGTATTAGGATTCCACCAGAGGATCAGAGGTGTACTAGGATTCCACCCGAGGATCAGAGGTGTACTAGGATTCCACCAGAGGATCAGAGGTGTACTAGGATTCCTCCCGAGGATCAGAGGTGTACTAGGATTCCACCAGAGGATCAGAGGTGTAATAGGATTCCACCCGAGGTTCAGAGGTGTACTAGGATTCCACCCGAGGTTCAGAGGTGTACTAGGATTCCACCAGAGGATCAGAGGTGTACTAGGATTCCACCCGAGGATCAGAGGTGTACTAGGATTCCACCAGAGGATCAGAGGTGTACTAGGATTCCACCCGAGGATCAGAGGTGTACTAGGATTCCACCCGAGGATCAGAGGTGTACTAGGATTCCACCCGAGGATCAGAGGTGTACTAGGATTCCACCCGAGGATCAGAGGTGTACTAGGGAGAGATACATGGCAAAGGATGATTTTGTTAACACAGCTCAGACACACCATGGCATCGTGACCCGCTCTCAAAGTGAGGCAGTGTACAACACAGCGAGCAGGAGGCAGTGTATAACACAGCGAGCATGAGGCAGTGTACAACACAGCGAGCATGAGGCAGTGTACAACACAGCGAGCAGGAGGCAGTGTACAACACAGCGAGCATGAGGCAGTGTACAACACAGCGAGCAGGAGGCAGTGTACAACACAGCGAGCATGAGGCAGTGTATAACACAGCGAGCATGAGGCAGTGTATAAAACAACGAGCAGGAGGCAGTGTATAACACAGCGAGCAGGAGGCAGTGTACAACACAGCGAGCAGGAGGCAGTGTATAACACAACGAGCAGGAGGCAGTGTACAACACAGCGAGCAGGAGGCAGTGTACAACACAGCGAGCAGGAGGCAGTGTACAACACAGCGAGCAGGAGGCAGTGTACAGCACAGCGAGCATGAGGCAGTGTACAACACAGCGAGCATGAGGCAGTGTACAACACAGCGAGCAGGAGGCAGTGTACAACACAGCGAGCAGGAGGCAGTGTACAACACAGCGAGAAGGAGGCAGTGTACAACACAGCGAGCAGGAGGCAGTGTACAACACAGCGAGCAGGAGGCAGTGTACAACACAGCGAGCAGGAGGCAGTGTACAACACAGCGAGCAGGAGGCAGTGTACAACACAGCGAGCAGGAGGCAGTGTACAACACAGCGAGCAGGAGGCAGTGTACAACACAGCGAGCAGGAGGCAGTGTACAACACAGTGAGCAGGAGGCAGTGTACAACACAGCGAGCAGGAGGCAGTGTACAACACAGCGAGCAGGAGGCAGTGTACAACACAGCGAGCAGGAGGCAGTGTACAACACAGCGAGCATGAGGCAGTGTACAACACAGCGAGCAGGAGGCAGTGTACAACACAGCGAGCAGGAGGCAGTGTACAACACAGCTAGCAGGAGGCAGTGTACAACACAGCGAGCAGGAGGCAGTGTACAACACAGCGAGCAGGAGGCAGTGTACAACACAGCGAGCAGGAGGCAGTGTACAACACAGCGAGCATGAGGCAGTGTATAACACAGCGAGCACGAGGCAGTGTATAAAACAACGAGCAGGAGGCAGTGTATAACACAGCGAGCAGGAGGTAACAACACAGCGAGCAGGAGGCAGTGTATAACACAACGAGCAGGAGGCAGTGTACAACACAGCAAGCAGGAGGCAGTGTACAACACAGCGAGCAGGAGGCAGTGTATAACACAACGAGCAGGAGGCAGTGTACAACACAGCGAGCATGAGGCAGTGTACAACACAGCAAGCAGGAGGCAGTGTACAACACAGCGAGCATGAGGCAGTGTACAACACAGCGAGCAGGAGGCAGTGTACAACACAGCGAGCATGAGGCAGTGTACAACACAGCGAGCAGGAGGCAGTATACAACACAGCGAGCAGGAGGCAGTGTACAACACAGCGAGCAGGAGGCAGTGTACAACACAGCGAGCAGGAGGCAGTGTACAACACAGCGAGCAGGAGGCAGTGTACAACACAGCGAGCAGGAGGCAGTGTACAACACAGGAGGCAGCGACCGTGGTGTCGATAATAACAACACTGAGTTCCCGTTGATTTTCGGTGGGGCGGCGCCTATAATTTCAGTCAAAGATTGGAACATTACGTAATTTTATTCCTTGTAATAGTTACGTGTCCGATGTGACAATAACAAAAAAACTTTCGTTATGTTTTATTTATTTTAAAAGAGATTATTCCTGGTTGTAGACTATGAACTTCAGAGACATTTTAACAGAATTGTCTGAAGAATCTTCAGTAGTATTCGTTAATTATGCAAAGTTCGTAAACGCGTCGCTGATCTTCACAACACTGAGACAAAGATCACAACACTGAGACAAAGATCACAACACTGAGACAATGATCACAACACTGAGACAATGATCACAACACTGAGACAAAGGTGACAACACTGAGACAAAGGTCACAACACTGAGACAAAGGTCACAACACTGAAACAAAGATCACAACACTGAGACAATGATCACAACACTGAGACAATGATCATAACACTGAGACAATGATCACAACACTGACACAAAGGTCACAACACTGAGACAAAGATCACAACACTGAAACAAAGATCACAACACTGAGACAAAGGTCACAACACTGAGACAAAGGTCACAACACTGAAACAAAGATCACAACACTGAGACACAGATCACAACACTGAGATAAAGGTCACAACACTGAGACAAAGGTCACAACACTGAGATAAAGATTACAACACTGAGACAAAGGTCACAACACTGAGACAAAGGTCACAACACTGAGATAAAGATTACAACACTGAGACAAAGGTCACAACACTGAGACAAAGGTCACAACACTGAGACAAAGGTCACAACACTGAGACAAAGGTCACAACACTGAAACAAAGATCACAACACTGAGACAAAGGTCACAACACTGAGACAAAGGTCACAACACTGAAACAAAGATCACAACACTGAGACACAGATCACAACACTGAGATAAAGGTCACAACACTGAGACAAAGGTCACAACACTGAGACAAGGTCAAACATGAGAAAGATCACAACACTGAAACAAAGATCACAACACTGAGAAAAGATCACAACACTGAACAAAGATCACAAACTGAGAAAAGGTCACAACACTGAGACAAAGGTCACAACACTGAGACAAAGGTCACAACACTGAGATAAAGATTACAACACTGAGACAAAGGTCACAACACTGAGACAAAGGTCACAACACTGAGATAAAGATTACAACACTGAGACAAAGGTCACAACACTGAGACAAAGGTCACAACACTGAGATAAAGATTACAACACTGAGACAAAGGTCACAACACTGAGACAAAGTCACAACACTGAGAAAAGATTACAACACTGAGAAAGATTACAACACTGAGACAAAGGTCACAACACTGAGATAAAGATCACAACACTGAGACAAAGGTCACAACACTGAGATAAAGATCACAACACTGAGACAAAGGTCACAACACTGAGATAAAGATCACAACACTGAGACAAAGATCACAACACTGAGATAAAGATCACAACACTGAGACAAAGGTCACAACACTGAGATAAAGATCACAACACTGAGACAAAGGTCACAACACTGAGACAAAGATCACAACACTGAGACAAAGATCACAACACTGAGACAAAGTTCACAACACTGAGACAAAGGTCACAACACTGAAACAAAGATCACAACACTGAGACAATGATCACAACACTGAGACAATGATCACAACACTGAGACAATGATCACAACACTGAACAAAGTCACAACACTGAGACAAAGATCACAACACTGAAACAAAGATCACAACACTGAGACAATGTCACAACACTGAGACAAAGGTCACAACACTGAAACAAAGATCACAACACTGAGACACAGATCACAACACTGAGATAAAGGTCACAACACTGAGATAAAGATTACAACACTGAGACAAAGGTCACAACACTGAGACAAAGGTCACAACACTGAGACAAATGTCACAACACTGAGACAAAGATCACAACACTGAGATAAAGATCACAACACTGAAACAAAGGTCACAACACTGAGACAAAGATCACAACACTGAAACAAAGATCACAACACTGAGACAAAGGTCACAACACTGAGACAAAGGTCACAACACTGAGACAAAGGTCACAACACTGAAACAAAGATCACAACACTGAGATAAAGGTCACAACACTGAGACAAAGGTCACAACACTGAGATAAAGATTACAACACTGAGACAAAGGTCACAACACTGAGACAAAGGTCACAACACTGAGATAAAGATTACAACACTGAGACAAAGGTCACAACACTGAGACAAAGATCACAACACTGAGATAAAGATTACAACACTGTGATAAAGGTCACAACACTGAGACAAAGATCACAACACTGAGATAAAGATCACAACACTGAAACAAAGGTCACAACACTGAGACAAAGATCACAACACTGAAACAAAGATCACAACACTGAGACAAAGGTCACAACACTGAGACAAAGGTCACAACACTGAGATAAAGATCACAACACTGAGACAAAGGTCACAACACTGAGATAAAGATCACAACACTGAGACAAAGGTCACAACACTGAGATAAAGATTACAACACTGAGACAAAGGTCACAACACTGAGATAAAGATCACAACACTGAGATAAAGATCACAACACTGAGACAAAGGTCACAACACTGAGACAAAGGTCACAACACTGAGACAAAGGTCACAACACTGAGACAAAGATCACAACACTGAGACAAAGGTCACAACACTGAGATAAAGATCACAACACTGAGACAAAGGTCACAACACTGAGATAAAGATCACAACACTGAGACAAAGGTCACAACACTGAGATAAAGATCACAACACTGAGACAAAGGTCACAACACTGAGATAAAGATCACAACACTGAGACAAAGGTCACAACACTGAGATAAAGATCACAACACTGAGACAAAGGTCACAACACTGAGATAAAGGTCACAACACTGAGACAAAGGTCACAACACTGAGATAAAGATCACAACACTGAGACAAAGGTCACAACACTGAGATAAAGATCACAACACTGAGACAAAGGTCACAACACTGAGATAAAGATCACAACACTGAGACAAAGGTCACAACACTGAGATAAAGATCACAACTGGTGGAAAATTAACCTCGCGGAAAGACAAGTTTTATGTTATTCAATAAACATTTTGGAAAAGAGACAAGATCAATAGATGATATATATATATATATATATATATATATATATATATATATATATATATATATATATATATATATATATATATATATATATATATATAAATAAAAACCTCAAAAAGAGCAAATTTATATAAGAACATAAGAAAGAAGGAACACTGCAACAGGCCTACTGGCCCATGCGAGGCAGGTCCAATTTTCCCACCGGCTTAAGCCAATGCCTTAACCTAGTCAGGTCAGGTCACATTCACTTAAAGAAGGAGCACGGTATCTGACCTAGTAGCACAAGCTAGTCAGGTCCAACTCACACCCACCCGCACCCACTCATGTATTTATCCAACCTATTTTTAAAACTACACAACGTCCCAGTCCCTATGACGGTACTCGGAAGTTTGTTCCACTCATCCACAACTCTATTACCAAACCAGTGCTTTCCTATATCCTTCCTGAATCTGAATTTTTCCAAATTAAAACCATTACTGCGAGTCCTGTCTTGACTGGATATTTTCAGCACGCTATTTACATCCCCTTTATTAATTCCTGTTTTCCATTTATAAACCTCAATCATATCCCCCCTAATTCTACGCCTTTCTAGAGAGTGTAGATTCAGGGCCCTCAGTCTATCCTCATAGGGAAGATTTCTGATACATGGGATCAACTTTGTCATCCTCCTTTGAACGTTTTCCAGAGTATTTATATCCATTCTGTAATACGGTGACCAAAACTGTGCAGCATAATCTAAATGAGGCCTAACCAAAGATATATAGAGTTGAAGAACAACCTGAGGACTTCTATTATTTATGCTCCTTGATATGAAGCCAAGGATTCTGTTAGCTTTATTACGAACACTTATGCACTGTTGTCTTGGTAAGACCTGTAATAATATGTGACCAGGTAGCCAGAGTGAAGCACCTGTGGTATGGCAAGGTACATGGGAGAACGTGTAAATAGAATCTTCGTAGGTGAGTGTGGAGGTAATGTGACACTTATTGGCACTATGTGAGAGAGGGCGAGGCTGGAGTACCAGGCAACACACAACACTTGTTAACAAAGAGTTGTTCACTGAAATTACATGACCTTCCTCAGCGCACTCCTTGGGGAAGAAGTTTACCTGGTAATAGTGGACAACGGACCGTACCATAACAATGCCAGCATTGTTGCTGGAGAGAGATATTCATTATCAGTCTCTTCAAGTCTCATTGTCTTAAGACAACAGATAATTGTAAAACTGAAGGTCCGATTAAATGTTATCGCAGAGCATTGTGATCCTGCAAGTGCGACACCATCGGCAGTATCTCCTCCGGTGTACTGGTAACAGCTTCTCATCGATCTCATGATATCGTCGTAGAGGTCGTCACTCCTGAGTTAACTACTGCACTCTAAACATACTGCAAGTCCTATCTGGTAAAAAGCATTGATAAGATGTTTTGGATTGGTTGTTTGTCACTTGTTTCTAGTTTCGTATATGTATGAATAAACATAAAAAAAATGTTTTCAGTTAGTAAAAAAATATACGAAAGTCGTTGATAAATGGCATAGTTTAATGCAACGTACACATCAATGAGCAGTTGATGGTCGCCTTGCCAGGATCACAAGCCATTGACATTGTTGTCAGTACTTTCCTTGCAGGCTCAGCCTCCGTCCTCAGGAAGATGGACATAGTGCACATAGTGTCTTCCTCACTAGGTGCCTCTCTCTCTCACTCGCAAAGTTTTCACTCTTGTCTTTGCGATACTTTTCGGTTGTCAACAATACTAGACTAAAGGAAAGTCCGTGTCAGAAAATGTCGCAGACTTTTTTCTTGATTAAAACAAGACTTATACAAGCCTCACTTGGGGTCAGACTTGACGGACTGGGAATATCTACGATATGTACGGCCTCCAAAATACATTTGTTAGCTTTCTTTTCCTCCTCCTCCAGGGAATCAAATAAACTAGTACAGCGAATTCTAGCAGGCCGCCTGGGTGATCGAGGCCGCCTGGGTGATCGAGGTCGCCTGGGTGATCGAGGCCGCCTGGGTGATCGAGGCCGCCTGGGTGATCGAGGCCACCTGGGTGATCGAGGCCGCCTGGGTGATCGAGGCCGCCTGGGTGATCGAGGCCGCCTGGGTGATCGAGGCCGCCTGGGTGATCGAGGCCGCCTGGGTGATTGAGCGAGAGTGTAAGACATGAGTTTCAATGGAACATTTTGAAATGAGAGACTCTCACAGTTTCAACACTAAACCAGGTGATGCTAGGCTGCAGACACTTCATCTGAGACAGCCCCATTGCTGAAAACGTCAAACATAGAGAGCATTCATCTCACAACCGTGACTGCACATCACTCTGAAGATTTCCTTTTAACAGTCTCAGAATGGGTTCACTTCTCTACCTTCAGACTCTCGGTATTCTAGCGGATCTCTACCTTACACACACACACACACACACACACACACACACACACACACACACACAACTCCACTCACACACACACACTCCACTCACACACACACTCCACTCACACACCACACACACACACACACACACACACACACACACACACACACACACACACACACACACACACACACACATATATATATATATATATATATATATATATATATGTGTGTGTGTGTGTGTGTGTGTGTGTGTGTAAGTATGCCTAGGTTCATTAAAGCAGCCGTGCGGTGGGACATCCTTGCAGACTCCTCCAGTAGCCAGCTCCTCCCAAAGAGCACAAACAGTCCCACTGGGACAAACTAATAATGGAAAAAATCGCCAACACAATGCTCACCAAGGCTTCAGGAAAGAACAAAGCTCGTCTCCTAGCGGTGAAGGCACCACATACAGGAGATTTCGTTTTAACTGTTCCCAATTCCTCTCTGGACAATCGACTCGACCCACAGCCCATTCGGATTGGTGTTGCTCTTCGTCTAGCCGCTCCCATACTCACCAAACATGGGTGTATTAGCGGCAGGGAGACGGCTGATCAATTCGGACTTCATGCTCTCGTGTGTCACACATCAGAAGGGAAGTATGCTAGACATGAGGAGGTCAACGGCATCATAAAGAGAAGTCTCGCCACAGCCCGTTGCCCAGCTCAAAGGTAACCCCAAGTGCAGAGGTCTGATGGAAGTCAAAAGCGTCCTGATGGAGCCACTATGCTACCCTGGAAGGATGGTAAGCAGACTGCCTGGGACTACACCTGTGCTGCCACAATGGCAGACACCTACTTGCAATACTCCGTAGCCGAAGGGGGTGGAGCTGCCAGCCACAGGGAGACCCAGAAGACCCGCAAATATGAAGGCCTTCCCCCTTGCTATAACTTCAGCCCAATAGGGTCGGAGACCCTTGGAGCATGGGGCAAGTGGGCTCTAAAGTTTCTCAAAGAGCTGGGTGAAAAACTTATCATAGAAACCAAGGATCACAGGGCGGCCAGCTTCCTCTTTCAGAGACTCAGTGTTGCGATCCAGAGGAAAATGCCTGCAGCATTCTGGGCACGCGGCCCACCGCCGGGAGCTGGATGAAGTATTCGAGATGTAGCTCTGAGATGTTATCTATGTTGTTTTACTCCCTATTATATTTCTGTCAATGTGTTTTTTGTTTTTAAATAAAGTCTACATAGAATATAGAACATAGGGTGTGGTAGGAGAAGACAATATTCAAACAGCTCCGGGGAGAACCTTGAGTTTTCCCTGAAGTCAGTTTATTCTTTTCTCTGATGATGAGGGTCCCCAGCACAGTTCCAGAGGTGGTACATCCCTATATTTTATATGCCTATATGTATATATATATATATATATATATATATATATATATATATATATATATATATATATATATATCAGTGGTACCTTTACTTACGAGCAGCTTCCAACTCGAACAATTATATAAGGGATTTTGTAGGTGCCTTTGTAAGTGTATTTTTGGGGGTCTAAAATGGATTAACCTAATTTTCATTATTTCTTATGGGAAAAAAAATCCTTCGTTATCGGCACTTGAATAGCCGACTGGAACGAATTTTGCTCGTAAGTAGAGGTACCACTGTATATATAATATATATATATATATATATATATATATATATATATATATATATATATATATATATATATATATATATATATATATATATATATAATTTTTTATTAACACATCGGCCGTCTCCCACCAAGGTAGGGTGGCAAGAAAAAGAAAAACTTTCATCATCATTCACTCCATCACTGTCTTGCCAGAGGGGTGCTTTACACTACAGTTATAACACTGCAACATTAACACCCCTCCTTCAGAGTGCCGGCACTGTACTTCCCATCTCCAGGACTCAAGTCCGGCCTGTATATGTATATATATACACACATTAAGTATCATTGTGTCTCTCATTAATTAGTCATTCGTAAAATTATGTTATAAAATGAAAATAATTTTCATAACTTCTCCTGGACTTTATTTCCTCAGTCATTTCCGTTTAATTGTATATCAATATGAATTGTCTCCTAATGTCAGTGATGTCACTCAGGACAGTGATGTCACTTTGGTCAGTGATGTCACTCAGGTCAGTGATGTCACTCAGGTCAATGATGTCACTCTGATCAGTGATGTCACTCAGGTCAGTGATGTCACTCAGGTCAGTGATGTCACTCAGGTCAGTGATGTCACTCAGGTCAGTGATGTCCTCGGTCAGTGATGTCACTCGGTCAGTGATGTCACTCGGTCAGTGATGTCACTAGGTCAGTGATGTCACTCGGTCAGTGTATCGTCAACTCGGTCAGTGATGTCACTCGGTCAGTGATGTCACTCAGGTCAGTGATGTCACTCAGGTCAGTGATGTCACTCAGGTCATGATGTCACTCTGGTCAGTGATGTCACTCGGTCAGTGATGTCACTCAGGTAGTGATGTCACTCAGGTCAGTGATGTCACTCAGGTCAGTGATGTCACTGGTCAGTGATGTCACTCGGTCAGTGATGTCACTCGGTCAGTGATGTCACTGGTATGATGTCACTCAGGTCATGATGTCACTCAGGTCATGATGTCCCACAAGTCACCGGTCAGTGATGTCACTCAGGTCAGTGATGTCACTCAGGTCAGTGATGTCACTCAGGTCAGTGATGTCACTCAGGTCAGTGATGTCACTCTGGTCAGTGATGTCACTCGGTCAGTGATGTCACTCAGGTCATGATGTCACTCTGGTCAGTGATGTCACTCGGTCAGTGATGTCACTCAGGTCATGATGTCACTCTGGTCAGTGATGTCACTCGGTCAGTGATGTCACTCAGGTCAGTGATGTACTCAGGTCATATGTCACTCTGGTCAGTGATGTCACTCGGTCAGTGATGTCACTCTGGTCAGTATGTCACTCAGTCAGTGATGACCAGGTCATGATGTCACTGGTCAGTGATGTCACTCGGTCAGTGATGTCACTCGGTCAGTGATGTCACTCAGGTCAGTGATGTCACTCAGTGATGTCACTCGTCAGTGATGTCACCAGGTCAGTGATGTCACTCTGGTCAGTGATGTCACTCAGGTCAGTGATGTCACTCAGGTCATGATGTCACTCGGTCAGTGATGTCACTCGGTCATGATGTCACTCGGTCAGTGATGTCACTCAGGTCAGTGATGTCACTCAGGTCATGATGTCACTCGGTCAGTGATGTCACTCGGTCAGTGATGTCACTCGGTCATGATGTCACTCAGGTCAGTGATGTCACTCGGTCAGTGATGTCACTCAGGTCAGTGATGTCACTCAGGTCAGTGATGTCACTCTAGGTCAGTGATGTCACTCTGGTCAGTGATGTCACTCGGTCAGTGATGTCACTCAGGTCATGATGTCACTCGTCAGTGATGTCACTCGGTCAGTGATGTCACTCAGGTCAGTGATGTCACTCAGGTCAGTGATGTCACTCAGGTCATGATGTCACTCAGGTCAGTGATGTCACTCGGTCAGTGATGTCACTCGGTCAGTATGTCACTCGGTCAGTGATGTCACTCAGGTCAGTGATGTCACTCAGGTCAGTGATGTCACTCTGGTCAGTGATGTCACTCAGGTCAGTGATGTCACTCAGGTCAGTGATGTCACTCTAGGTCAGTGATGTCACTCATGGTCAGTGATGTCACTCGGTCAGTGATGTCACTCAGGTCAGTGATGTCACTCGGTCAGTGATGTCACTCAGGTCAGTGATGTCACTCAGGTCAGTGATGTCACTCAGGTCAGTGATGTCACTCGGCATGATGTCATCTGGTCAGTGATGTCACTCGGTCAGTGATGTCACTCAGGTCAGTGATGTCACTCAGGTCAGTGATGTCACTCCAGTGATTCATCGGTGATGTCACTCAGGTCAGTGATGTCACTTGGTCAGTGATGTCACTCAGGTCAGTGATGTCACTCAGGTCAGTGATGTCACTCAGGTCAGTGATGTCACTCTGGTCAGTGATGTCACTCTGGTCAGTGATGTCACTCAGGTCAGTGATGTCACTCAGGTCAGTGATGTCACTCTGGTCAGTGATGTCACTCTGGTCAGTGATGTCACTCAGGTCAGTGATGTCACTCAGGTCAGTGATGTCACTCAGGTCAGTGATGTCACTCTGGTCAGTGATGTCACTCTGGTCAGTGATGTCACTCAGGTCAGTGATGTCACTCTGGTCAGTGATGTCACTCAGGTCAGTGATGTCACTCAGGTCAGTGATGTCGCTGAGGTCAGTGATGTCACTCTGGTCAGTGATGTCACTCTGGTCAGTGATGTCACTCAGGTCAGTGATGTCACTCAGGTTAGTGATGTCACTCAGGTCAGTGATGTCACTCTGGTCAGTGATGTCACTCAGGTCAGTGATGTCACTCTGGTCAGTGATGTCACTCAGGTCAGTGATGTCACTCAGGTCAGTGATGTCACTCAGGTCAGTGATGTCACTCAGGTCAGTGATGTCACTCTGGTCAGTGATGTCACTCTGGTCAGTGATGTCACTCAGGTCAGTGATGTCACTCAGGTCAGTGATGTCACTCAGGTCAGTGATGTCACTCTGGTCAGTGATGTCACTCAGGTCAGTGATGTCACTCAGGTCAGTGGTGTCACTCAGGTCAGTGATGTCACTCTGGTCAGTGATGTCACTCAGGTCAGTGATGTCACTCAGGTCAGTGATGTCACTCCGGTCAGTGAGTGTCCTCAGGTCAGTGATGTCACTCTGGTCAGTGATGTCACTCTGGTCAGTGATGTCACTCTGGTCAGTGATGTCACTCAGGTCAGTGATATCACTCAGGTCAGTGATGTCACTCAGGTCAGTGATGTCACTCTGGTCAGTGATGTCAATCAGGTCAGTGATGTCACTCTGGTCAGTGATGTCACTCAGGTCAGTGATGTCACTCAGGTCAGTGATGTCACTCAGGTCAGTGATGTCACTCAGGTCAGTGATGTCACTCAGGTCAGTGATGTCACTCAGGTCAGTGGTGTCACTCAGGTCAGTGATGTCACTCTGGTCAGTGATGTCAGAGTGTCCCTTCAGGGGAGATCAAACCTGATTGTCACCCATGATCTCTCCTGGTTGACTGAGGAACATGAGGTTGAGAGGATCAATTTAACTATGATGTCTGGCAGTTTGCAGCAAGACGGTTATTTCCTGAGTGATGGTGAATGTGTTCTCTTCTCATGGTAAAAAAGAAGAGGAGACGACATGTATATTTATAGTTAGGAGGAAGCTTTGAACCCGTAGGGGTAATGCAGCGGCTCCTCCACTTTCTCCTTTCTCTTCCTCTTCTCCTCCTCCTCTTCGTCTTCTTTTTCTTATTCCTCTTCCTTCTTTTGTTCCTCCTCCTCCTGCTCCCTCTCCTCCTCCTCTTCTTCTTCCCCTTGTTCCTCCTTCTTCTTTCCCTCCTTTTTTTCTCCTCTTCTCTTCCTTCTCCTCTTCTTCTCTTGTTCTTCCTCCCTCTTCTTATTCTCCTCTTCTTCCTCTTGTTCTTCCTCCCTCTCCTTTTCCTCTTCTTCCTTTTGTTCTTCCTCCCTATCCTTCTTCTCCTCTTCTTCTTCTTCTTCTTCTTGTTCTTCATCCCTCTTCTTCCTCCCTCTCCTTCTTCTCCTCTTCTTCCTCTTGTTCTTCCTCCCTCTTCTTCTTCTCCTCTTCTTCCTCTTGTTCTTCCTCCCTCTCCTTCTTCTCCTCTTCTTCCTCTTGTTCTTCCTCCCTCTCCTTCTTCTCCTCTTCTTCCTCTTGTTCTTCCTCCCTCTTCTTCTTCTCCTGTTCTTCTTCCTCTTGTTCTTCCCCTCTTCTTCTTCCTCTTATTCTTCCCCCTCTTCTTCTTCTCCTCTTATTCTTCCTCTTTTCTTCAACCCTCTCCTTCTGTTCTTCTTCCTCTTGTTCTTCCTCCCTCTCCGTCTCTTCTTCCTCTTTTTCTTCCTCCCTCTCCTCCTCCTTTCTTCCTCCCTCTCCTTCTCCTCTTCTTGTTCCTCTTGTTCCTCCTCCCTCTCCTCCTTCTTCTCTTCTTCCTCCCTCTCCTTCATCCTCTTGTTCCTCCTCAATCTCCTCTCCTCCTCTTGTTCCTCCTCCATCTCCTCCTCTTCTTCTTCCTCCTCCATCACCTCCTCTTCTTCCTCCTCCATCTCCTCCTCTTCTTCTTCCTCCTCCATCACCTCCTCTTCTTCCTCCTCCATCTCCTCCTCTTCTTCTTCCTCCTCCATCACCTCCTCTTCTTCCTCCTCCATCTCCTCCTCTTCTTCTTCCTCCTCCATCTCCTCCTCTTGTTCCTCAACCATCTTCTATTCTTCTTTTTCCTCTTGTTCCTCCTCCATCTCCTCCTCTTCTTCCTCCCTCTCCTCCCCCTCCACCATCACCGTCCTTCCAAATATTCAATTATCTCTCTCCCCTCATCATCAAAATTCTCATCCACTCTTTCATTAACAATTTCCCTCCTGTTGCATCTTGCAACTTCACGGGGAAGCGCAAAACCTGCAGGGGTCATATATCACCTAAGCTGATATGAAGACAGCCAGGGTTGATCAACAGATGAGAAAGGATAACCACAGAAGTGTGGATCAAGAGCCTTTAGAAGGCGTCTGTTGATATTGCACTAGTTCCCCGTGGGCCCTAAATGAAGTGACCAGGGGTCAAACTGGGTCCCTTAAAGAACTCACCTGAGGTGACCTGAGGTCACCTATGATCAGCTCTAAATGTTTTGGATCACATGGGGTCATGAGGAATCACCTCAGATTAATTGGGGTCACCTGGGGTTATTTGGAATTACCTGGGTTCATTAGGATGACCAGTGGTTATTACGTTCCCCTAATAATTATCTGATGTAATGAGAGTAATGACCCCCAGGTGGACCTGGGTACTCGTCATTATAACAGAAAGTACAACAAACGTTTCTGCCTTCGCGAGGACCACCAACGTTACATTGTACAGTAAAACTTATTAAATATATATTTTTTTCAATACAAGGCGCAGTTATATGTATATAGAAACAAAGCAGAACACCAGGAGTAAAGACGCGTTGATCCATGACTGCAGATGACATATTCAATGTTACATGGATGGTGGTGTTACATGAGTGGTGGTGTTACATGGGTGGTGGTGTTACATGGGTGGTGGTGTTACATGGGTGGTGGTGTTACATGAGTGGTGGTGTTACATGGGTGGTGGTGTTACATGGGTGGTGGTGTTACAGTGGTGTGATGGTGGTGTTACATGGTGGTGGTGTTACATGAGTGGTGGTGTTACATGGGTGGTGGTGTTACATGGGTGGTGGTGTTACATGAGTGGTGGTGTTACATGGGTGGTGGTGTTACATGGGTGGTGGTGTTACATGGGTGGTGGTGTTACATGGGTGGTGGTGTTACATGGGTGAGGGTGTTATATGGGTGGTGGTAGTTGTGTTACATGGGTGAGGGTGTTATATGGGTGGTGGTAGTTGTGTTACATGGGTGAGGGTGTTATATGGGTGGTGGTAGTTGTGTTACATGGGTGAAGGTGTTATATGGGTGGTGGTGGTGTTGTTACATGGGTGGTGGTGTTACATGTGCGGTGGTGTTGCATGCGTCGATGATACTCTCCCTCAGTAATGTAACACCAAGTTTTTCTCAGGACAACTCCACAATGGGAGTGAGGTCGTGGTTGACAGGTCCTTGACCTCCTAGCCAGTGATGCCGACCTCTTACCCAGTGATGCCATGCTGCCACACCTGTGACACACCAGAGATGCGCCGCCGGATTATTAATGTTATAGAATGAACGTGTTGATCAATTTAGTTCTACGTTTCGAGTAGTAACTGACCATTTAAAACTTATCGAAATCAGAAAGCCTCAGGCATGAGAAGCAGAGCTAGGCATGGGAGCAGAAGACCCGAGGCAGGAAGACGATGACTCAGGCAGAGGAGAGAGCTGGCTGAGGCAGAGACCGAGCATGGGAGACAGAATGCCCGAGCAGGGAAGAGCCTCGAGGCATGAGACAGATGACTGAGGGCAGCTCGGCAAGAAGAAGGCTCGACATGGGAATGCAGAAAGACTCGGGCTGACAGGCCTGACCTCTAGTAATGATGACAGACACGACATTGACCTCAGTGCATGGGAGACAGAAACTGCAACCATGTAGAAGACACGACCTCGAGCAAAGACTGCCTCGAGGCATGAGGAAGACAGAATGACCTCAGGCATGAGGAAGACAGAATGACCTCGAGGCATGAGGAAGACAGAATGACCTCGAGGCATGAGGAAGACAGAATGACCTCGAGGCATGAGGAAGACAGAATGACCTCGAGGCATGAGGAAGACAGAAAGACCTCGAGGCATGAGGAAGACAGAATGACCTCGAGGCATGAGGAAGACAGAATGACCTCGAGGCATGAGGAAGACAGAATGACCTCGAGGCATGAGGAAGACAGAATGACCTCGAGGCATGAGGAAGACAGAAAGACCTCGAGGCATGAGGAAGACAGAATGACCTCGAGGCATGAGGAAGACAGAATGACCTCGAGGCATGAGGAAGACAGAATGACCTCGAGGCATGAGGAAGACAGAATGACCTCGAGGCATGAGGAAGACAGAATGACCTCGAGGCATGAGGAAGACAGAAAGACCTCGAGGCATGAGGAAGACAGAATGACCTCGGGGCATGAGGAAGACAGAATGACCTCGAGGCATGAGGAAGACAGAAAACGTCGAGGCATGAGGAAGACAGAATGACCTCGAGGCATGAGGAAGACAGAATGACCTCGAGGCATGAGGAAGACAGAATGACCTCAAGGCATGAGGAAGACAGAATGACCTCGAGGCATGAGGAAGACAGAATGACCTCGAGGCATGAGGAAGACAGAAAGACCTCGAGGCATGAGGAAGACAGAATGACCTCGAGGCATGAGGAAGACAGAAAGACGTCGAGGCATGAGGAAGACAGAATGACCTCAAGGCATGAGGAAGACAGAATGACCTCGAGGCATGAGGAAGACAGAATGACCTCGAGGCATGAGGAAGACAGAATGACCTCGAGGCATGAGGAAGACAGAATGACCTCGAGGCATGAGGAAGACAGAATGACCTCGAGGCATGAGGAAGACAAATGACCTCGAGGCATGGGAGACAGAATGACCTCGAGGCATGAGGAAGACAGATGACCTCGAGGCATGAGAGACAGAAGACTCGAGGCATGAGGAAGACAGAATGACCTCGGCATGAGAAGACAGAATGACTGGGTAGGAAGCAGAAACTCGAGGCATGAGAGATGAATGACCTGAGGCATGAGGAAACAGAATGACTCGTGAAGACATATTCATGTGAATGATGACTGAAGAATGAAAGGTGGGGGAAGTAGTGGTGGGGGTGGAAGGGAAGATGAGGATGGTGATAAGGTCGAGGCCGGGAGGGGAGAGGGGAAGGGAAGGGGTAGCGAGGCCGGGAGGGGAGAGGGGAAGGGAAGGGGTATAGTTGCAAGAAGACTTAATAAAAGAAAAAACAACAGTTGTGACAAAACAATTATCGATCACGTGGTGTTAGTCAGAAGGTTGTGACCCTAGCACTGTGCTGGTGCACCTTCACTGTGCTGGTGCACCTTCACTGTGCTGGTGCACCTTCACTGTGCTGGTGCACCTTCACTGTGCTGGTGCACCTTCACTGTGCTGGTGCACCTTCACTGTGCTGGTGCACCTTCACTGTGCTGGTGCACCTTCACTGTGCTGGTGCACCTTCACTGTGCTGGTGCACCTTCACTGTGCTGGTGCACCTTCACTGTGCTGGTGCACCTTCACTGTGCTGGTGCACCTTCACTGTGCTGGTGCACCTTCACTGTGCTGGTGCACCTTCACTGTGCTGGTGCACCTTCACTGTGCTGGTGCACCTTCACTGTGCTGGTGCACCTTCACTGTACATGCCCACTTGCTGGTGCACCTTCACTGTAGCTGCCCACTTGCAGGTGCACCTTCACTGTGCTGGTGCACCTTTACTGTGCTGGTGCACCTTCACTGTGCTGGTGCACGCTCACTGTAGCTGCCCACTTGCTGGTGCACGTTCACTGTAGCTGCCGACTTGCTGGTGCACCTTCACTGTACCTGCCCACTTGCTGGTGCACGCTCACTGCGACTACCTAATTGCTGGTACACACTCACTATAACTGCCTACCTGCTGGTGCACGCTCACTTTTACTGCCTACCTGCTGGTGCACGCTAAATGTAACTGCCTACCTGCAGGTGCACGCTCACTATAGCTGCGTACCTGCTGGTGCACGCTCACTGTAACTGCCTACCTGCTGGTGCACGCTCACTGTAGCTGCCTACCTGCTGGTGCACGCTCACTGTAACTGCCTACCTGCTGGTGCACGCTCACTGTAGCTGCCTACCTGCTGGTGCACGCTCACTGTAGCTGCCTACCTGCTGGTGCACGCTCACTGTAGCTGCCTACCTGCTGGTGCACGCTCACTGTAGCTGCCTACCTGCTGGTGCACGCTCACTGTAGCTGCCTATCTGCTGGTGCACGCTCACTGTAGCTGCCTACCTGCTGGTGCACGCTCACTGTAGCTGCCTACCTGCTGGTGCACGCTCACTGTAGCTGCCTACCTGCTGGTGCACGCCACGCTGCCACTGCTAGTGCACGCTCACTTAGCCCACTGCTGGTGCACGCTCACTGTAGCTGCTGTGCACTCACTAGCTGACCTGCTGGTGCACGCTCACTGTAGCTGCCTACCTGCTGGTACACGCTCACTGTAGCAGCCTACCTGCTGGTGCACGCTCACTGTAGCTGCCTACCTGCTGGTGCACGCTCACTGTAGCTGCCTACCTGCTGGTGCACGCTCACTGTAGCTGCCTACCTGCTGGTGCACGCTCACTGTAGCTGCCTACCTGCTGGTACACGCTCACTGTAGCTGCCTACCTGCTGGTGCACGCTCACTGTAGTTGCCTACCTGCTGGTGCACGCTCACTGTAACTGCCTACTTGCTGGTGCACGCCCAATGTAACTGCCTACCTGCTGGTGCACGCCCAATATAACTGCCTACCTGCTGGTGCACGCTCACTGTAGCTGCCTACCGGCTGGTGCACGCTCACTGTAGCAGCCTACCTGCTGGTGCACGCTCACTGTAGCAGCCTACCTGCTGGTGCACGCTCACTGTAGCAGCCTACCTGCTGGTGCACGCTCACTGTAGCAGCCTACCTGCTGGTGCACGCTCACTGAAACTGTCTGCCACGTCACAAGTTTTCTGTATACGAAATCATTTTATTAACAGATAGCTGTTTATGAACTTACTGTTGTATTGGAGTGTTGTGTTGGAACCTAGCACCAGTGTTGTGTTGGAACCTAGCACCAGTGTTGTGTTCGAACCTAGCACCAGTGTTGTGTTCGAACCTAGCACCAGTGTTGTGTTGGAACCTAGCACCAGTGTTGTGTTCGAACCTAGCACCAGTGTTGTGTTGAACCTAGCACCAGTGTTGTGTTGGAACCTAGCACCAGTGTTGTGTTCGAACCTAGCACCAGTGTTGTGTTGGAACCTAGCACCAGTGTTGTGTTCGAACCTAGCACCAGTGTTGCGTTGGAACCTAGCACCAGTGTTGAGTTGGAACCTAGCACCAGTGTTGTGTTGGAACCTAGCACTAGTGTTGTGTTGAAAACTAGCACCAGTGTTGTGTTGAGTTGAAACCTAGCACCAGTGTTGTGTTGAAACCTAGCACCAGTGTTGTGTTGAACCTACTACCAGAGTTGAGTTGAAGCCTAGCACCGGTGTTGTGTTGGAACATAGCAACAGTGTTATTAGCACCAGTCTGTCATTGGAACCTAGCACCAGTGTTGTGTTGGAACCTAGCACCAGTGTTGTGTTGGAACCTAGCACCAGTGTGATGTTGGAACCTAGCACCAGTGTTGAGTTGGAACCTAGCACCAGTGTTGTGTTGGAACCTAGCACCAGTGATGTGTTGGAACACAGAACCAGTGTTGTGTTAGAACCTAGCATGAATGATGTGTTGGAACCTAGCACCAGTGTTGTGTTGGAAACTAGCACCAGTGATGTGTTACAACATAGCACCAGTGTTGTGTTGGAACCTAGCACCAGTGTTGTGTTGGAACCTAGCACCAGTGATGTGTTGGAACCTAGCATCAGTGTTGAGTTGGAATCTAGCACCAGTGTTGTGTTGGAACCTAGCACCAGTGTTGTATTGGAACCTAACACCAGTTTTGTGTTGGAACCTAGCACCAGTTTTGTGATGGAACCTAGCACCAGTGATGTGTTGGAACACAGAACCAGTGTTGTGTTGGAACCTAGCACCAGTTTTGTGATGGAATCTAGCACCAGTGATGTGTTAGAACACAGAACCAGTGTTGTGTTGGAACCTAGCACCAGTGTTGTGTTGGAACCTAGCACCAGTGTTGTGTTGGAACCTAGCACCAGTGTTGTGTTGGAACCTAGCATCAGTGATGTGTTGGAACATAGCACCAGTGTTGAGTTGGAACCAAGCACTAGTGTTGTGTTGGAACCTAGCACCAGTGTTGTGTTGGAACCTAGCACCAGAGTTGTGTTGAAACCTAGCAACAGTGTTGTGTTGGAACCTAGGAAAAGTGTTGTATTGGAACCTAGCACCAGTGTTGTGTTGGAACCTAGCACCAGTGTTGTGTTGGAACCTAGCACCAGTGTTGTGTTGGAACCTAGCACCAGTGATGTGTTGGAACCTAGCACCAGTGTTGTGTTGGAACCTAGCACCAGTGTTGAGTTGGAACCAAGCATTATTGATGCGTTGGAACCTAGCACCAGTGTTGTGTTGGAACCTAGCACCAGTGTTGTGTTGGAACCAAGCATTAGTGATGTGTTGGAACCTAGCACCAGTGTTGTGTTGGAACCTAGCACCAGTGTTGTGTTAGAACCTAGCATCAGTGTTGAGTTGGAATCTAGCACCAGTGTTGTGTTGGAACCTAGCACCAGTGTTGTGCTGGAACCTAGACACCAGTTTTGTTTGGAACCTAGCACCAGTGTTGTGTTGGAACCTTGCACGAGTGTTGCGTTTGAACTTTGCACCAGTGTTGTGTTGGAACCTAGCACCACTGTTGTGTTGGAACCTAGCACCAGAGATGTGTTGGAACCTAGCACCAGTGTTTTATATTGAAACCTAGCACCAGTTCTGTGTTGGAACCTAACACCAGAGATGTGTTGGAACATAGCACCAGTGTTGTGTTGGAACCTTGCACGAGTGTTGCGTTTGAACTTTGCACCAGTGTTGTGTTGGAACCTAGCACCACTGTTGTGTTGGAACCTAGCACCAGAGATGTGTTGGAACCTAGCACCAGTGCTGTGTTGGAACCTTGCATGAGTGTTGCGTTTGAACTTTGCACCAGTGTTGTGTTGGAACCTAGAACCAGTGTTGTATTGGAACGTAAAACCTGTGTTGTGATGGAACCTAGCACCAGTGTTGTGATGGAACCTAGTACCAGTGTTGTGATGGAACCTAGCACCAGTGTTGTGATGGAACCTAGCACCAGTGTTGTGATGGAACCTAGCACCAGTACTTTCTTGAAACCTTGCACTAGTATTGTGTTGGAACCTAGCACCAGGACTGTGTTAGAACCAATCATCAGTGTTGTTTTGAAACGTAGCACCAGCACTGTAATGGAACTTAGCACCAGTATGGTGTTGGAACCTAGCACCAGAATTGTGATGGATCCTACCACCAGTACTGTGTAGGAACCTAGCACCAGTGTTTGAAACCTAGAACCAGTACTCTGTTGGAACTTAGCATCAGTGTTGTGTTGGAACCTAGAACCAGTGTTGTGTTGGAACCTAGCACCAGTGCTGTAATGGAACCTAGCACCTGTACTTTTGTTGAAACCTAGCACCAGTGTTTTATTGGAACCTAGTACCAGTACTATGTTGGCACCTAGAAAGCGTGTTGTTTTGAAACCTAGAACCAGAACTGTGTTGGAATCTATCATCTGTGTTGTGATGGAACCTAGCACTAGTACTGTGTTGGAACCTAGCACCAATGTTTTGTTGGAACCTAGCACCAGTACTGTGTTGGATCCTAGCAACAGTACTACCGTGCTGTGTTATAACCTAGGACCAGTGTTGTGTTGGAGCCTAGCAATAGTGTTGTGATGGAACCTAGCACCACTACTATGGTGGAACCTAGCTCCAGTACAGTGTTGGAACCTAGCACCAGTGTTGCGTTGGAACCTAGCTCCATACTGTGTTGGAACCTAGCATCAGTACTGTGTTGGAACGTAGCACCAGTACTGTGTTGGAACCTAGTCCCAGTGTTGTGATAGAACCTAGCACTAGTAGTGTTGGAACCAAGCACAAGTTTTCTGATGGAACCTTGCACCAGTGTTGTGTTGGAACCTAGCACCAGTGTTGCGTTGGAACCTAGCATCAGTACTGTGTTGGAACCTAGCAACAGTACTGTGTTGGAACCTAGCAACAGTACTGTGTTGGAAACTAGTCCCAGTGTTATTTTGGAACCTAGCACCTGTAATTGTGTTGTAACCTACACCAGTACTGTTTTTGAACCTAGCATCAGCAATGTGTTGGATCCTAGCAACAGTACTACCGTGTTGTGTTTTAACCTAGGACCAGTGTTGTGTTGGATCCTAGCAATAGTGTTGGAGCCGAGCACCAGTGTTGTGTTGGAACCAATCTAGCACCAGTGTTGTGTTGGAACCTATCACCAGTGATGTGTTTTAACCTAGCACCAGTATTGTGTTGGAACCAAGCACCAGTGTTGCGTTGGAACCTAGCATCAGAACTGTGTTGAACCTAGCAACAGTACTGTGTTGGAACCTAGCAATAGTACTGTGTTGGAACCTAGCAACAGTACTGTGTTGGAACCTAGGCGCAGTGTTGTGTTGGAACCTAGCACCTGTACTGTGTTGTAACCTATCACTAGTACTGTGTTGGAATCTAGCATCAGTACTGTGTTGGATCCTAGCAATATTGTTGTGATGGAACCTAGCACCAGTACTGTGTTGGAACCTAGCTCCAGTACAGTGTTGGAACCTAGCACCAGTGTTGCGTTGGAACCTAGCTCCAGTACAATGTTGGAACCTAGCATCAGTACTGTGTTGGAACGTAGCACCAGTACTGTGTTGGAACCTAGTCCCAGTGTTGTGATAGAACCTAGCACTAGTAGTGTTGGAACCAAGCACAAGTTTTCTGATGGAACCTTGCACCAGTCCTGAGTTGGAACCTAGCAACAGTACTTTGTAGGAACCTAACAACAGTACTGTGTTGGAACCTAGCACTAGTTCTGTGGTGTAACCTAGCACCAGTACTGTGTTGGAATCTAGCAACAATACTACCATGCTGTGTTAGAACCTAGGACCAGTGTTGTGTTGGTACCTAGCAGTAGTGTTGTGAATGAACCTAGCACCACAACTGTATTGGAACCAAGCACCAGTGTTGTGATGGAACAATCTAGCACCAGTGTTGTGTTGAAACCTAGCAGCAGTGATGTGTTTTAACCTAGCAACAGTGTTGTGTTGGAACCTAGCACCAGTGTTGTGTTGGAACGTAGCTTCAGAGTTGTGTTGGAACCTAGCACCAGTGTTGTGTTGAAACCTAGGATCAGTGTTGTGTTATAACCTAGCACCAGTGTTGTGTTGTAACCTAGCACCAGTGTTGTGTTAAAACCTAGCAGCAGTGTTGTGTTGAAACCTAGCGCCAGTGTTGTGCTGAAACCTAGCACCAGTGTTGTTATAACCTAGCACTAGTGTTGTGTTGAAACCTAGCACCAGTGCTGTGTTGAAACCTAGGAACAGTGTTGTGTTTAACCTAGCACCAGTGTTGTGTTATAACCTTGCACCAGTGTTGTGTTATAACCTAGCACCAGTGCTGTGTTATAACCTAGCACCAGTGTTTTGGTATAACCTAGCACCAGTGTTGTGTATACCTAGCACCAGTGTTTGCTTACTAACATATTAACCAGTGTTGTGATAACCTAGACCAGTGTTGTGTTGAACATGCACAGTGTTGTGTTATAACCTAGCACCAGTGTTGTTTGGAACCTAGCACCAGTGTTGTGTTGAACCTAGCACCAGTGTTGTGTTGAAGTAGCACTAGGTTGTGTTGAACCAGCACCAGTGTTGTGTTAAACCTAGCACCAGTGTTGTTTATAACCTAGCACCAGTGTTGTGTTATAACCTACACCAGTGTTGTGTTAAACCTAGCACCAGTGTTGTTTTAAACCTAGCACCAGTGTTGTGTGAAACCTAGCACCAGTGTTGTGTATAACCTAGCACTAGTGTTGTGTTAAACCTAGCACCAGTGTTGTGTTAAACCTAGACAGTGTTGTGTTATAACTAGCACAGTGTTGTGTTATAACCTTGCACAGTGTGTGTTATAACCTAGCACCAGTGCTGTGTTATAACCTAGCACCAGTGTTTTGGTATAACCTAGCACCAGTGTTGTGTTATACCCTAGCACCAGTGTTTTGTTATAACATATAACCAGTGTTGTGGTATAACCTAGCACCAGTGTTGTGTTATAACATTGCAAAAGTGTTGTGTTATAACCTAGCACCAGTGTTGTTATAAGGTAGCACCAGTGTTGTGTTATAACCTAGCACCAGTGTTGTGTAATAAAATAGCACTAGTGTTGTGTTATAACCAAGCACCAGTGTTGTGTTATAACCTAGCACCAGTGTTGTTATAACCTAGCACCAGTGCTGTGTTATAACCTAACACCAGTGTTGTGTTATAACCTAGCACCAGTGTTGTTTTTTAGCCTAGCACCAGTGTTGTGTTATAACCTAGCACCAGTGTTGTGTTATAACCTAGCACCAGTGTTGTGTTATAACCTAGCAATAGTGTTGTTATAAGCTAACACCAGTGTTGTGTTATAACCTAGCACCAGTGTTGTGTAATAAAATAGCACTAGTGTTGTGTTATAACCAAGCACCAGTGCTGTGTATAACTAGCACCAGTGTTGTGTTATAACCTAGCACCAGTGTTGTTTAAACCTAGCACCAGTGTTGTGTTATAACCTAGCACCAGTGCTGTGTTATAACCTAGCACCAGTGTTGTGTTATAACCTAGCACCAGTGTTGTTATACCTAGCACCAGTGTTGTGTTATAACCTAGCACCAGTGTTGTGTTAATAGCACTAGTGTGTAAAGCACCAGTGTTGTGTTATAACCTAGCACTAGTGTTGTTATAACCTAGCACCAGTGCTGTGTTATAACCTAGCACCAGTATTCTGTTATAACCTAGCACCAGTTTTGTGTTTTAGCCTAGCACCAGTGTTGTGTTATAACCTAGCACCAGTGTTGTTATAACCTAGCACCAGTGTTGTTTTTTAGCCTAGAACCAGTGTTGTGTTATAACCTAGCACCAGTGTTGTGCTATATCCTAGCACCAGTGTTGTGTTATAACCTAGCACCAGTGTTGTTATAAGCTAGCACCAGTGTTGTGTTATAACCTAGCACCAGTGTTGTGTAATAACCTAGCACCAGTGTTGTGCTATAACCAAGCACCAGTGTTGTGTTATAACCTAGCACCAGTGTTGTTATAACCTAGCACCAGTGTTGTGTTATAACCTAGCACCAGTTTTGTGTTATAACCTAGCACCAGTGTTTTGTAGATTCTCTCTGTATATTGTCCTCGCTTGAGTTTTGGCGCCTAGCACATGCTTGATCCCTTGCGCCTAGCACATGCTTGAGTTCTGGCGCCTAGCACATGCTTGAGTTCTGGCGCCTAGCACATGCTTGAGGTAGTCCATACAGACGTAGTTCAGCTAAATTCCAAATGCAGGGATTAAACTGTGTCGAACTGCATAGCTTAGGTTTGACGTAGATGAGTGGCAGGCAGTGAGGATGAGGAGGCAGTGAGGATGAGGAGGCACTGGGTGTCACTTAGCTCACTGAGCCGAGACAAGCTATTACTCACTTGGTCGCGTTTTGTAGTTTCGAGAAGACTCACACCTAGTATGCAGGATACTTCTGCTGCAGCAGGTGGCCCTGCTGGACAAAACACCGGTGTTAACCGTGATGGCCAGCGGGATCCACAACAGCATTTTAATCCCTTCTACATTCCTGGGAATTGTGCTCAGACATGTTTACTGTTGAGACAGCAACAATCATTCCTCAGAAAACAAAAATCATCTGCGGGTGAGCAATAGCAGTGGGAGGAATGACGCCATGAGAGAAATGACTGTTACCGGTAAGGAAAGTTAGATGAATATGTATAAGAACATAAGAAAGAAGGAACACTGCAGAAGGCCTAGTGGCCCATGCGAGACAGGTCAAATTCTCCCACCGGCTTAACTTAAGCCACTGCCCTAACCTAGTCAGGTCAGGTCACATTCTCTTAAGGAAGGAGCACGGTATCTGACCTAGTGGCACAAGTTAGTCAGGTCCAACTCACACCCACTCATGTATTTATCTAACCTATTTTTAAAACTACACAACGTCTTAGCTTCTATGACGGTACTCGGGAGTTTGTTCCACTCATCCACAACTCTATTACCAAACCAGTGCTTTCCTATATCCTTCCTCAATCTGAACTTTTTCTACTTGAAACCATTGCTGAAAATATTCTGTCTTGGCTGGATATTTTTAGCACGCTATTTACATCCCCTTTATTAATTCCTGTTTTCCATTTATACATCTCAATCATATCATCCCTAATTCTACGCCTTTCTAGAGAGTGCAGATTCAGGGCCCTCAGTCTATCCTCATAGGGAAGATTTCTGATACATGGGATCAACTTTGTCATCCTCCTTTGAACGTTTTCCAGAGCATTTATATCCATTCTGTAATACGGTGACCAAAACTGTGCAGCATAATCTAGATGAGGCCTAACCAAGGATATATAGAGTTATACTTCTTGATATGAAGCCAAGGATTCTGTTAGCTTTATTACGAACACTTATGCACTGTTGTCTTGGTTTTAGATGACTGCTAACCAGAACTTCTAAATCCTTTTCGCAATCAGTAATATTAAGATTTACATGATTTAGTTTATATGTGGCATGGTTATTGTCCTGTCCAACATTTAGAATTTTGCATTTGTCTATATTAAACTGCATCTGCCACTTCTCCGACCACTGCATCAGTCTATTCAAATCATCCTGGAGGGATATAAATTTTTTAATTGGTCAGGACTACGATTTAACTTTCGTGAGGCTGCAGCTCTGGTACCAAGGTACAATGAAACAGACCTGGACAGCTATTTTAATATTTTTGAAAACCAGACAACTGTCCTGAACTGGCCGAGGCAGCATTGGGCTGCATTGCTTCATTCCCAGTGGTTAGGTAAAGGTCAGGAGAGGACATCAACAGTGTCCACTCAGGAATACACGGATTAGGATTTTGTTAAGTCAGCAGTGCTAGGAGCCTATGCACCGGTACTCCTTCGGAGGAGCGGTGACTCTTACCATGATGTTGCCTTAGCTAAGAAGACTGCCTTCCTGCAGCTGAATTGTACCGCGACTCTCACAAGTTAGGTACATTGATCCTAATCGAGGGCTTCCTGGCTAGTCAGCTTCAAGTATATCTGGAAGATAAAGAGCAATCATCAGTGGGTCTCTGACTCAGCCAGGCCGCCAGCACGGGTGAACACCTCTGCTGCAGCGCCTGATCAAGTTCAACAATAAATGAAAACTCAAAACCTGCCTCATAAAAGGATTTCTTGCAGTTATTGTATTAAGATTGGCCGTGTTCGCCAACAATGTTTTCGGCTTGAGAGAAATCTGGCCACTAACCATCAGCCACTCTTAGATACTCCTCTGAGATATGTTAATACCACTCATGTGGCACAAAAACCACCGGGGACTTTATAAACAAGTTCAAGGACTCCATAATGATTCTCTCCGAAATTCTAGGTTCTGACAGCCTGGTTACACACTACTGACCGATTTGCTTGTAAAGGTGGCAATGCGACCATTACAAGGGTAGCAGTCAGCCATACAGAGTCCTTAATTGAAGTTATGTCCTTCAGAGACTCGGGTACTTTACTCCAGTCCTCAGTGTTAAGTGTCTGCTGCCACCTACTATACTGGAGTTAACATTATATTGGAGTCAGTTCGTGGGATTATTTCGAGTGTTCCTATGCACAGATTTTTTTTATAGAAAGTGTATATCTCAGTGGCTGCATGTGCATGGGTCGTGCTACTGAATCTCCCTTCCATAATGCGGTATTGTTGGTCACCATTGATGTGTTCACGTTGGGAGCAAATTGCGAGGAACCATTATTACTCAGAAAAAAAAAAGTTTTGGATAGGCCAAAGCTCTCGATACCAGACCTTTTTCCAGTGACGGCTGAGACGGCCAGTGCGTCGTGCACAGGTACTGAGTCACAAGATTGAACATGCTAGTCAAAACGATGAACTAGGCATAAGTTTCCTTTTTCATGAGGATGCCTATGCCTAGTACTGCTCCCCTCTCATGAGGAGTCCAGCCTAAAAATGTCCAAAAATGAAGTATTCTCTCTCAGTTCGGCATGGCTTGCTGTTGACAGCTTCCGAGTAATGGCTGGATAATTTCCTTGCATCTCCTCGTACACAGGAAGCCACAGAACAAGAATACCACTTATTACACAGCTGCCTCTGGTGTGCTTATGCAGAAGGTTGCACTACCTGCAACTATGGATATTCATCACTAGAATGTTAAACATATGTTGGTGTTATCATTCACACGGAGGCACCAGGTTATAACAATGGTACATAATAATCCCATGAGTGGTCATTTAGGTGGAGAAAAAAACACTGGCGAGAATAGCTCAGAACTTTTGTTGACCTAACATGTCAAGACGTGTCCCACGTGAACTAATAAGCAAGCCTGGACAGTCCATTAAATCTGCTTCACTGTCTCCTACATCAGCGTTTGGTGAGTCTCTATGCTGACTGTTGACTCTGTGGGACCATTGCTTCGGACACATCTGAGGAATGAATTTAATTTTACGACTGTGTTCTACTAGATATCCTAAAGATATTCCTTTGCGTCAGATTACAGCTGTGGTGAGTTTTTTTTTTACACAAGTTTGGGTGTCATGGGAGATCCAGTCCGACGAGGGCTGGTTCTTACCCAGTTGAGG
>WNWK01003107.1:7500-57500 GCA_009830355.1 Cherax destructor | reverse complement strand
CGGCATCTGACCTAGTAGCACAAGCTAGTCAGGTCCAACTCACACCCACCCACACCCACTTATGTATTTATCTAACCTATTTTTAAAACTACACAACGTCTTAGCTTCTATGACGGTACTCGGGAGTTTGTTCCACTCATCCACAACTCTATTACCAAACCAGTACTTTCCTATATCCTTCCTGAATCTGAACTTTTCCAACTTGAAACCATTGCTGCGAGTCCTGTCTTGGCTGGATATTTTCAGTACGCTATTTACATCCCCTTTTATTTATTCCTGTTTTCCATTTATACACCTCAATCATATCCTCCCTAATTCTACGCCTTTCTAGAGAGTGCAGATTCAGGGCCCTCAGTCTATCCTCATAGGGAAGATTTCTGATACATGGGATCAACTTTGTCATCCTCCTCTGTACGTTTTCCAGTGCATTTATATCCATTCTGTAATACGGTGACCAGAACTGTGCAGCATAATCTAAATGAGGCCTAACCAAAGATATATAGAGTTGAAGCCAAGGATTCTGTTAGCTTTATTACGAACACTTATGCA
Organism: Cherax destructor; assembly: GCA_009830355.1. Lineage (NCBI taxonomy): Eukaryota > Metazoa > Arthropoda > Malacostraca > Decapoda > Parastacidae > Cherax > Cherax destructor. Next base: position 56,951 of record WNWK01003107.1, on the reverse strand, counting down.
CTGTTGTCTTGGTTTCAGATTACTGCTAACCAGAACTCCTAAATCCTTCTCGCAATCACAAGAATTAAGATCTACATTATTCAGTTTATATGTGGCATGGTAATTGTCCTGCCAAACATTTAGAACTTTGCATTTGTCTACATTAAACTGCATCTGCCACTTCTCCGACCACTGCATCAGTCTATTCAAATCATCCTGGAGTGCTCTAATGTCCTCATTAGAATGAATTGGACGGCCTATTTTGGTGTCATCAGCAAATTTGCTTATGTTGCTATTTATTCCCTCATCTATGTCGTTTATGTAAATTGTAAACAACAGGGGGCCCAAAACTGACCCCTGTGGGACACCGCTTGAGACGTGCCCCCATTCTGATTTCTCCCCATTTATGCAAACTCTCTGCCGCCTATTTGTCAACCATGCCTCTACCCAGGAAAAATTCTCCTCCTATTCCGTGTGCCTTACGTTTCATCAATAGCCTCTGATGTGGAACTCTATCGAAAGCCTTACTGAAGTCCATATACACAATATCATATTCATTACCATGATCTACCTCCTCAAACACCTTAGTGAAAAAAGTTAGTAAATTCGTAAGGCAGGAACGCCCCTTAGTAAAACCGTGTTGAGATTCATTAATCAGTTTATGCCTTTCAAGATGGCTACGAATTGCCTCGGCAGTTATTGATTCCATAAATTTACCAACTATGAAGGTAAGGCTTATTGGTCCATAGTTCGAAGCTAAGGACCTGTCACCTGCCTTGTAAATAGGTATTGCATTTGCCCTTTTCCACTTGTCTGGCACTATGCCAGTTTGTAGTGATATATTGAAAAGATTTTCCAAAAGTTTGCTAAGTTCCTCTTTACATTCCTTTAAAACTCTTGCAAACAGTTCATCAGGGCCTGGGGATTTGTTAGGTTTTAATTTCTCTATTTGTCTGAGGACCATGTCACTAGTTACCCCAATCGAGCATAGTCTATTATTTTCCTGTTCAACATAATTTATTATTTCTGGAATTCCGCTAGTATCTTCCTGAGTAAAAACTGAGAGGAAGTAAGTATTGAAAATTTCACACATATCCTTATCACTGTCCGTGATCTGACCTGAGTTACTCTTAAGTGGGCCTATCTTGTCCCTAATCTTACTTCTGTATACCTGAAAGAACCCTTTTGGGTTAGTCTTCGAGATCACTTGGACAATGAAATATGGATCCCGGGCTACAACCTATACAGATGTGACAGAGTGAACAGGCAAAAAGGAGGGGGGGGGGGTTGGCCTGTATATCACAGAGTCACTTATATGCTCAGAACTACTAAATGCCTCAAATGATGTAGTTGAAGTATTAGCAATAATGATCGAGAATCAAAACCTGGTCATCGTGGTTGTCTACAAGCCTCCGGATGCAACGTCCCAACAATTCCAGGAACAGCTTCTGAAAATTGACCACTGTCTGGAAAATCTTCCAGCTCCTGCCCCCAACATCTTGCTATTGGGGGATTTCAACCTAAGGCACCTACAGTGGAGGAATATTGCAAACAATGTGGTAGCAGAGATAACACCAGGAGGTAGCGCAGATGAAAACTCGCACACACATGAACTTTTAAATCTCTGCACCAAATTCACCTTAAACCAGCAAATAGTAGAGCCTACAAGATTAGAGAATACGCTGGACCTCATCTTCATCATATCAAAAACAATATACTTAGATCACAACATAATAGAGGTCCAGACATGTATGAGGGGAGCCCCAGATATACAAAATGTGATCAGTCGCGAGGGAGCTTTCTCCAAATTCAACTTCAAGAACAAAATCATAAGGTGGGACCAAGTAAACCAAGTCTTAAATTATATAAACTGGGAAGATAGCCTAAGCATCACGGATCCTAACCTGTCTAGAACAAATTAACTCTGTGGCACTTGAGGTTTGCTCAAGGCAAATTCCCTTAAGGAAAAGGAGGAGAAGATGTAAACTAGAGAGAGGCGCTCCCTATACAGGCGAAGGCAAAGAATAACGGAACGGCTACAAGAGGCCAATATATCTGAAATATGTAGGGAGACGCTGGTCAGAGAAATAGCAAACATCGAAATATAACTAAAGAAATCTTAAAGGAATCAAGAAATGCGGGAAGAACTAAAAGCCATAAATTAAATTGAAAGAAACCCAAAGTATTTATTTTCTTATGCCAAATCAAAGTCGAGAACAACATCCAGTATTGGGCCCCTACTTAAACGGGATGGGTCCTACACAGATGACAGCAAGGAAATGAGTGAGTTACTAAAGTCCCAGTATGACTCAGTTTTTAGCGAGCCGCTAACCAGACTGAAAGTCGAAAACCTAAATGAATTTTTATGAGAGTGCCACAGAATTGGCAGACGCAATGCCTATTGACATACCCTGACGCCAAATGACTTCGAAAAGGCAATAAATGACATGCCCATGCACTCCGCTCCAGGCCCAGACTCATGGAACTCCGTGTTCATCAAGAACTGCAAGAAGCCCCTATCACATGCTTTTAACATCTTATGGAGAGGAGCATGGACACTGGGGTCGTCCGCAGTTACTAAAAACAACAGACACAGCCCGCTCCACAAAGGGGGCAGTAAAGCAATAGCAAAGAACTACAGACCAATAGCACTAACGTCCCATATCATAAAAATCTTTGAAAGGGTTCTAAGAAGCAAGATCGCCACTCATCTAGATAACCATCAATTACACAACCCAGGGCAGCATGGGTTTAGAGCAGGTCGCTCCTGTCTGTCCCAACTACTGGACCACTACGACAAGGTCTTGGATGCTCTAGAGGACAAACAGAATGCAGATGTTATATACACAGACTTTGCAAAAGCCTTTGACAAGTGTGACCATGGATGTAATAGCACACAAAATGCGTAATAAAGGAATAACAGGAAAAGTTGGTAGATGGATCTATAATTTCCTAACAAGTAGAACACAAAGAGTAGTAGTCAACAGAGTAAAGTCTGAGGCGGCTACAGTGAAAAGCTCTGTTCCACAAGGCACAGTACTCGCTCCCATCCTGTTCCTCATCCTCATATCGGATATAGACAGGGATATAAGCCACAGTGCCGTGTCTTCCTTTGCAGATGACACCCGAATCTGTATGACAGTGTGCACCGTTGAAGACACTGCAAGACTCCAAGCAGACATCAACCAAATCTTTAAATGGGCGGCAGAAAACCATATGAAGTTCAGTGATGAGAAATTTCAATTACTCAGATATGGAAAACGTGAGGAAATTAAAATCTCATCGGAGTACAAAACAAATTCCAACCACACAATAGAGCGAAAAACTAATGTCAAAGACCTGGGAGTGATCATGTCAGAGGATCTCACCTTCAAGGACCATAACACCGTAGCAATCGCATCTGCTAGAAAAATGACAGGATGGATAATGAGAACCTTCAAAACAGGGATGCCAAGCCCATGTTGACACTTTTCAGGTCGCTTGTTCTATCTAGGCTGGAATATTGCTGCACACTAACTGCACCTTTCAAGGCAGGTGAAATTGCTGACCTAGAAAACCTAGAGAACCTTCACGGCACGCATAACTGCGATAAACCACCTTAATTACTGGGAACGCTTGAAGTTCCTAAACCTGTACTTCCTAGAACGCAGGCAGGAGAGATACATTATTATATACACTTGGAAAATTATAGAGGATTAGTACCTAACTTGCACACGAGAGTCACTCCCTACGAAAGCAAAAGACTCGGCAGATGTAACATCCCCCAATGAAAAGCAGGGGTTCCACTAGCACGTTGAGAGACAACACAATAAGTATCAGGGGCCCAAGACTGTTCAACTGCCTCCTAGCATACATCAGGGGATTACCAACAAACCAATGGCTGTCTTCAAGAAGGCACTGGACAGGCACCTAAAGTCTGTACCTGACCAGCCATTCTGTGGTTCGTACGTTGGAATGCATGCGGCCAGCAGTAACAGCCTGGTTGATCAGGCTCTGATCCAACATGAGGACTGGTCACAGACGGACCGCAGGGGCGTTGACCCCTGAACTCTCTTAGGTATACTCCAAATATATATATATATATATATATATATATATATATATATATATATATATATATATATATATATATATATATATATATATATATATATATATATATGCAAGACAACCACTATGAAAAATAGAAGAATTCCAAGCGCTTTCGTGACTGCTCACATTATATATATATATATATATATATATATATATATATATATATATATATATATATATATATATATATATATATATATATATATATATATATATGTCGTGCCGATTAGGTAAAACTTGCTATTTTGGCTTAAATAGCAACGCTCTTCTTGCCATATAAGACAAGCGAAAATTTGTGTATGCAATAATTTCGCAAAAATCATTCTGAACCTAACGAAAAAATATATTTCTTTGTGTTTGTTTATTATTAAATTAATGTTAACGTATCTAAAATATATTTAGTTGGGTTAGGCCAAATTAAATTGCTTTTCTTGTAATAAGGTTAGGTAGGTTTTCAAAGTTTCTCTTGGTACAAAATTATAAATTTTTTCATAAACATAAATGAAAAAATATATCTTTAAACGTATAAGAGAAAATTTTAGAAAGGACTTAATTTTAAATGAGTTCTTGCTAATTGACCAGTTTTACCTAATCGGCACGACTAAAAAAAAAATATATATATATATATATATATATATATATATATATATATATACATATATGTTATTTTATTTTTTATTAACACATAGGCCGTCTTTAACCAAGGCAAGGTGGCCCGAAAAGAAAAACTTTCATCATCATTCACTCCATCACTGTCTTGCCAGAGGCATGCTTACACTACAGTTATAAAACTGCAATATTAACACCCCTCCTTCAGAGTGCCGGCATTGTACTTCCCATCTCCAGGACTCAAGTCCGGCCTGCCGGTTTCCCTGAATCCCTTCATAAATGTTACCTTGCTCACACTCCAACAGCACGTCAAGTCATAAAAAATATTTGTCTCCATTCGGTCCTATCTAACACGCTCACGCACGCTTGCTGGAAGTCCAAGCCTCTTGCACACAAAACCTCCTTTACCCCCTCCCTCCAACCTGTATATATGTATATACACACATTAAGTATCATTGTGTCTCTCATTAATTAGTCATTCATAAAATTATGTAAAAAAATAAACATAATTTTCATAACTTCTCCTGGACTTTATTTCCTCAGTCATTTCTGTTTAATTGTATATCCATTTGAATTGTCTCCTAATGTCAGTGATGTCACTCTATTCAGTGATGTCACTCTGGTCAGTGATGTCACTCAGGTCAGTGATGTCACTCAGGACAGTGATGTCACTCAGGACAGTGATGTCACTCAGGTTAGTGACTTCACTCAGGTCAGTGATGTCACTCTGGTCAGTGATGTCACTCTGGTCAGTGATGTCACTCTGGTCAGTGATGTCACTCAGGTCAGTGATGACACTCAGGACAGTGATGTTACTCAGGACAGTGATGTCACTCTGGTCAGTGATGTCACTCAGGTCAGTGATGTCACTCAGGACAGTGATGTCACTCAGGACAGTGATGTCACTCAGGACAGTGATGTCACTCAGGTTAGTGACTTCACTCAGGTCAGTGATGTCACTCTGGTCAGTGATGTCACTCAGGTCAGTGATGTCACTCAGGTCAGTGATGTCACTCAGGTCAGTGATGTCACTCAGGTCAGTGATGTAACTCAGGACAGTGATGTCACTCAGGACAGTGATGTCACTCAGGTTAGTGACTTCACTCAGGTCAGTGATGTCACTCTGGTCAGTGATGTAACTCAGGACAGTGATGTCACTCAGATCAGTGATATCACTCATGTCAGTGATGTCACTCAGGTCAGTGATGTCACTCAGGTCAGTGATGTCACTCAGAACAGTGATGTCACTCAGGACAGTGATGTCACTCAGGTCAGTGATGTCACTCAGGACAGTGATGTCACTCGGGACAGTGATGTCACTCAGGACAGTGATGTCACTCAGGTTAGTGACTTCACTCAGGTCAGTGATGTCAATCAGGTCAATACCACTCGTTCGTGGTTACAATAATATATATATATATATATATATATATATATATATATATATATATATATATATATATATATATATATATATATATATATATATATATATATAATATTTTAGCATATTCTGTAGTTGGTTATGTTACAAACTGCTTCAGAAATCAGTCCTGAACTACATCCAAGAAGTCACTGGACTCCAAATTATCGCTCACGGAAGTGGAATCCTTTAACTAAAGTTAGATATCTCTTACTATTACTACGTTATCTTAAGAACATAAGAACATAAGAAAGGAGGAACACTGCAGCAGGCCTGTTGGCCCATACTAGGCAGGTCCTTCACAATCCGTCCCACTAACAGAATATTTGCTCAACCCAATTTTCAATGCTACCCAAGAAATAAGCTTTGACAATTCTACCACTCATGCGCGAGTCCCACTCAAATCCAACCTCTCACTCATGAATTTATCCAACCTAAATTTGAAACTACCCAAGGTCCTGCTTCAATAACCCTACTAGGCAGACTGTTCCACTCATCAACTACCCTATTTCCAAACCAATACTTTCCTATATCCTTTCTAAATCTAAACTTATCTAACTTGAATCCATTATTGCGGGTTCTCTCTGGAGAGATATCCTCAAGACCTTATTTATATCCCCTTTGTTAATACCCATTTTCCACTTGTATACCTCGATCATGTCTCCCTCATTCTACGTCTTACAAGTGAATGTAATTTTAGGGTCTTCAATCTTTCTTCGTAAGGAAGATTTCTAATGCTATGTATTAATTTAGTCATTCTACGCTGAATGTTTTCTAACGAATTTATGTCCATTCTGTAATATGGAGACCAGAACTGAGCTGCGTAATCTAGGTGAGGCCTTACTAATGATGTATAAAGCTGTAATATAACCTCTGGACTTCTGTTGCTAACACTCTTGATATAAATCCCAGTAATCTATTTGCCTTATTACGTACGCTTAGGCATTGCTGTCTTGGTTTAAGGTTGCTGCTTACCATCACCCCAAGTCCTTCTCGCAATCTGTATGGCTAAGTTCTACGTTATTTAACTTATAAGTGCTTGGGTTATGGACACTCCCGAACTTCAGAACCTTGCATTTATCTACATTGAACTGCATCTGCCACTTTTCTGACCACGAATTAAGTTTGTCTAAATCTTCCTGAAGTTCTATGACATCTATGTTTGAATCAATTATCCTACCTATCTTCGTGTCGTCGGCGAATTTGCTCATATCACTAGTAATTCCCTCATCAAGGTCATTGATATATATTATAAATAACAATGGGCCTAAGACTGATCCCTGTGGAACACCACTTGTTACAAGTCCCCATTCGGATTTAACCCCATTTATGCACACCTCTGCTTCCTATTGGTGAGCCATGACTCGATCCATGACAGCACTTTTTCCCCAATGCCATGAGCTGCCACTTTCTTTAACAGTCTCTGGTGCGGTACTCTATCAAAAGCCTTACTAAAGTCTAAATAAACAATATCGAATTCTTTATCGTGATCAACAGCCTCAAAAGCTTTACTGAAGAAGGTTAATAAATTAGATAGGCAGGAACGGCCCTCGTGAATCCATGCTGGGTATCATTAATCAAATTATGGTTATCTAGATGGCTTCTAATAATATCAGCTATAATTGACTCTAGTAATTTGCCTACAATTGAGGTCAGGCTTATTGGGCGGTAGTTTGACGGTAGTGACTTGTCCCCTGCTTTAAAAATAGGAATTACATTAGCCATCTTCCACATATCAGACACTACACCTGTTTGAAGAGATAAATTAAAAATGTTAGATATTGGTTCACAGAGTTCCATTTTGCATTCCTTAAGAACCCTTGCAAAAAGCTCATCAGGACCCGGCGATTTATTTTGTTTCAGTCGGTCCAGCTGTTTCATAATCATTTCGCTAGTGACTGTGATATTACATAATTTATCTTCTTCTGGGCCTCTGTAAAAATTAATTACTGGGATATTATTAATGTCTTCCTGTGTGAAAACCGAGAGAAAATAATTATTAAAAATAGAGCACATATCATTCTCCTTGTCAGTAAGATGCCCAAAGTTATTTTTAAGGGGACCTATCTTATCCCTAACTTTTGTTCTATAAACCTGGAAAACTTTTGGGTTAGTTTTTGAATCCCTAGCAACTTTAATTTCATAGTCCCGTTTAGCTTTTCTTATTCCCTTTTAACGTCCCTCTTAATGTCAGTATACTGATTTATAAGATGACCCTCACCTTTTTTATGCGCCTATAAATTCCTTTCTTCTGCCCTAAAAGATATTTGAGCCTATTATTCATCCATTTTGGGTCATTTCTACTTGATCTAATTTCTTTATACGGGATAAATGTTCTTTGGCAGCCTGTATAGTGTTAAGAAAACTGTCATATTGATACCTCTCTTCTTCACTCCAGTCCACAGTTGATAAGTGTTCTCTAAGTCCATTATAATCTGCTAAGCGAAAATCTGGGACCATTACTGAATTATCCCTACTATCATACATCCATTCAATGCTAAAGGTAATTGACTTGTGGTCGCTTGAGCCGAGTTCCTCTGTAATTTCTAAATTATTAACAAGGGTTTCCTTGCTTGCCAGAACCAAGTCAAGTAGGTTATTTCCCTTGTAGGTTCTGTTACAAACTGCTTCAAAAGCAATCCTGAACTACTTCTAAAAAGTCGTTAGATTCTAAATTCCCTGTCATGAAATTCCAATCACTCTGACTAAAGTTAAAGTCCCCTAGAATTACTACGTTATCGTGTCTTGTGGCCTTAACAATTTCCACCCAAAGTAGTCTCCCTTGTTCCCTATCTAAGTTTGGAGGACGGTAAATCACGCCTAAAATCAATTTTTCACACCCCTCTGAAAATTCTATCCAGACAGACTCTGTATGTGTTAATTCAGACTTTATACCCGTTTTTATGCAACAATTTAAATGATCACGGACATAGAGTGCCACCCCACCCCCTTTCCCGATACTTCTGTCTACTTGGAACAATTTAAAACCCTGAATGTGACATTCGGCAGGCAAGTCCCGATTTTTCATATTAAACCATGTCTCAGTTATTGCAAAAACATCAATATTACCCGTACTTGCAACTAATCTCAACTCGTCCATCTTATTCCAAGCACTACGACTATTGGTGTAATATATATTTAGAGACCCTCCTTTCTCTTTACCCTTCCTGCTCATCTCTGTTTTTCCACTATACCTGTTACTGTCCTTGTCACCTAGTGCCACTGGCTTTCCACTATCCACTATCTTGTCTTGAAGAGAGAAGCATCTCTTCTCGGAGAAGTCTCTCTCTGCTGCTTTCTAAGTAGGGGTGTCGGTATACAGTCATACGCCGCTTTACGTCGTTCCGGTCTACGTCAAATTCGCCTTTATTCCGCTTTTATAGAGTAAATTTCGGTTCAGTGAATGTCATTACGTCCGACTTTACGTCACTCATCAACGTCACCTACGTCATAATGTTTTTAATTGTGTTCATTATTCTTTAAAAAAATATGACCAAAATGTGTTTTTAAGTGTTTTTCAAGGCTTAGCAATAGTTATATTCTTTCGTGAGTTTTATGGTGTTTGTCGTCATTTTAAGTTTCTTTTAAGGCATTTCATCCGGTTTACGTCAAAAACTGGGTTGCGTCGCGGCGCTGGAATTAATTAATGACGCAGGGCGAGGTAGGTCTGTATTACACATAATTTTTTTCTTATCCTAGAAATCCTTCCCAAATAATTAATATTTTTCTCTACCATATAACTGTACGTCAACTTTCCAGTGTTTATGTCAATATGGATCAACTTAAACCATAGAATGTCACACCTAATCACGTCGTGACTTTTTGGGTTATCCTGGGTCCTCTACACATATGCTGCTATGTATGATAATCTATGTAAATGTATTTGTGTATACCTGAATAAACTTACTTACTTACTAAATTAAACCACGTCTCAGTTATTGCAATGACGTCAGTGTTTCCCCGCACGCGCAGCCAGACGTAAGACATCATATGTTTAGCTTTTCGACTATTTGTATAAAATCTTTCAAGATGTTTCGTCTGTATCCATTTCCTCCTATTCATCTTTGTCTTTTCCCAGTTTTTGTTGTTATTATCTTTATCGAATGTTACTTGTTGATTCTTAAAATTCATTATATTACAATGAACTCACCTCGGTTATCTCTTGATAGTTTTGTGTATAACAGTTTGTCATGTCATTCTTACTTGGTAGTTGTCGTGGTGTGAGTAGTAACGGTTTGTCATGTCATTCTTACTTGGTAGTTGTCGTGGTGTGAGTAGTAACGGTTTGTCATGTCATTCTTACTTGGTAGTTGTCGTGGTGTGAGTAGTAACGGTTTGTCATGTCATTCTTTTGCTAGGTAGTTGTCGTGGTGTGAGCAGTAAAAGTGTGTCATGTCATTCTTGCTGGGTAGTTGTTGTGGTGTGAGAAGTAACAGTGTGTCATGTCATTCTTGCTGGGTAGTTGTCGTGGTGTGAGTAGTAACAGTATGTCATGTCATTCTTGCTGGGTAGTTGTCGTGGTGTGAGTAGTTTACCTGGAGTTTACCTGGAGTGTCGTGTCAGTATCATATATACACTTGTTTAGTGTATCTTTATAAAGCTGGTCCCTTTGCGTGTGACGTCACGGTACCCGCTGACGTCAGAGGCTCAGCGCATGTGCACAGCCTATCATAGGCAGACTGCCTCACTACGTTAGACCTACAGGCGAGACAGAAGGTGTGCTGGACTCTCCTCTAATTACTGTAAATATACCGTAACCATCCAACAAGGAGTATCTTTGACCTCCTATATATCTCTCCCAAGACCCACACGACAGGAGAGAGTTCCAGGGGTCAACGCCCCTGCGGCCCGGTCTGTGACCAGGCCTCATGTTGGATCAGAGCCTGATCAACCAGGCTGTTACTGCTGTCCGCACGCAGTCCAACGGACGAACAACAGCCTGGCTGGTCAGGCAAAGACTTTAGGTGCCTGTCCAGTGCCTGCTTGAAGACAGCCAGGGGTCTATTGGTAATCCCCCTTATGTATGCTGGGAGGCAGTTGAACAGTCTTGGGCCCCTGACACTTATTGTGTTGTCCCTCAACGTGCTAGTGGCATCCCTGCTTTTCATTGGGGGGATGTTACATCGTCTGCCGAGTCTTTTGCTTTTGTAGGGAGTGACATTCGTGGGTAGTTGTTGTGGTGTGAGTAGTTACAGTATGTCATGTCATTCTTGCTGGGTAGTTGTCGTGGTGTGAACAGTAACAGTGTGTCATGTCATTCTTGCTGGGTAGTTGTCGTGGTGTGAGTAGTAACAGTGTCATGTCATTCTTGCTGGGTAGTTGTCGTGGTGTGAGTAGTAACAGTGTCATGCCATTTTTGTTGGGTAATTGTCGTGGTGTGAGTAGTAACAGTGTGTCATGTCATTCTTGCTGAGTAGTTGTCGTGGTGTGAGTAGTAGCAGTGTGTCATGTCATTCTTGCTGGGTAGTTGTCGTGGTGGGAGTAGTAACAGTGTCATGTCATTTTTGTTGGGTAGTTGTCGTGGTGTGAGCAGTAACAGTGTGTCATGTCATTCTTGCTGGGTAGTTATTGTGGTGTGAGCAGTAACAGTGTGTCATGTCATTCTTGCTGAGTAGTTGTTGTGGTGTGAGTAGTAACAGTGTGTCATGTCATTCTTGCTGGGTAGTTGTCGTGGTGTGAGTAGTAACAGTATGTCATGTCATTCTTGCTGGGTAGTTGTCGTGGTGTGAGTAGTAACAGTGTGTCATGTCATTCTTGCTGGGTAGTTATTGTGGTGTGAGTAGTAACAGTGTGTCATGTCATTCTTGCTGGGTAGTTGTCGTGGTGTGAGTAGTAACAGTGTCATGTCATTTTTGTTGGGTAGTTTACGGTATACGTTGAGCAAAAGTTTCTGTCTTGTTTAATAACAATGATGACGAGGAGAGGAAACCCCTCACCAGCTTCCTCTTGCAACCTAAATTGAATAGATGGTTCCACACGGTTGAGGTTGTTTTAGAGGTTTTCTGAGTTGAGTCTCCTGGAGCAGAGTATCATGAGTTGAGTCTCTTGGAGCAGAGTATCATTCACAAAAGCAAAGCCGTGGGTATAATGACGGTAAGTCGCTCTCTTGCTCTTGGCTTACAGTATTTATAATAATAATAATAATAATAATATCTTTATTTACTACAAGTACATGTACAAGGTATACAGGCCTAGCTGACATCAATGACATACTACTATATAGTAAGCCCCTTGTTATGCTGACCATTTCGGGCAAATTATGTCAGTTTTGTCCCAGGATGCGACCCACACCAGTCCACTAACACCCAGGTACCTATTTTAAACTGATGAGAGTGAACAGAGACAGCAGGTGTCTTATGGAAACACGACCCTAATGTTTTCCAGCCGTACCGGAGGAGATTCGATCTCCGGCCCTCAGAGTGTGAGCTAAGAGTGCTAGCGATCGAACTACGGGACACCTTTCCGTACAGTAGGTCCCCACAGAGGCTCAGGCTGGTGTGCCCATGGCAATGCCGATTAGTACCTCAGTTAAAAATTACAGCCACAGGTCGCACTTACAAAGTACCAGATGAAGATAAACACAAAAGCAATATTATGCGATCCTTTATTGACGATGTTTCGGCCAGACAGTAGTGGCCTTTATCAAGTCGCATTATACCGCATTTTGGTGTTTATTTACCATCGTGGGGCTAGTTTAGGCCTTTTATCTCCATAACAAATGAAGATGATCCACCAAGATCCCTTAGTGATGCCGACCTGACTGCCAAGAAGACTTACCCACGGAGCAAACAGGCAGGTCAGTGTTCGAAAACCTAGTTTGCAGTGTCATAATTCAAGCCGCTCGGTTTCGCCTGTCGACGAGGGAAACGTCTGAATAAAGTTCCTCTTTGTAGTTGTGTCATGTTCACCAATTACCGAATTTGCGCCATTTCCCTCCGTGAGTTAGGTTATGTTAGTTAGATGAGGCTAGCTTAGTTTTAGTTAGGTTAGTTAGATAAGACTAGCTTAGTTTTAGTTAGGTTAGTTAGATAAGACTAGCTTAGTTTTAGTTAGGTTAGTTAGATGAGGCTAGCTTAGTTTTAGTTAGGTTAGTTAGATGAGGCTAGCTTAGTTTTAGTTACGTTAGTTAGATGAGGCTAGCTTAGTTTTAGTTAGGTTAGTTAGATAAGACTAGCTTAGTTTTAGTTAGGTTAGTTAGATGAGGCTAGTTTAGTTTTAGTTAGGTTAGTTAGATAAGACTAGCTTAGTTTTAGTTAGGTTAGTTAGATAAGACTAGCTTAGTTTTAGTTAGGTTAGTTAGATAAGACTAGCTTAGTTTTAGTTAGGTTAGTTAGATGAGGCAAGCTTAGTTTTAGTTAGGTTAGTTAGATGAGGCTAGCTTAGTTTTAGTTAGGTTAGTTAGATGAGGCTATCTTAGTTTTAGTTATGTTAGTTAGATGAGGCTAGCTTAGTTTTAGTTAGGTTAGTTAGATGAGGCTAGCTTAGTTTTAGTTAGTTAGTTAGATGAGGCTAGCTTAGTTAGTTAGTTAGTTAGATAAGCTAGCTTAGTTTTAGTTAGGTTAGTTAGATGAGGCTAGCTTAGTTTTAGTTAGGTTAGTTAGATGAGGCTAGCTTAGTTTTAGTTAGGTTAGTTAGATGAGGCTAGCTTAGTTTTAGTTAGGTTAGTTAGATGAGGCTAGCTTAGTTTTAGTTAGGTTAGTTAGATGAGGCTAGCTTAGTTTTAGTTAGGTTAGTTAGATGAGGCAGCTAGTTTAGTTAGTTGTTAGATGAGGTAGCTTAGTTAGATTAGTAGAGCTAGCTTAGTTTAGTTAGGTTAGTAGATGAGGCTAGCTTAGTTTATAGGTTAGTTAGATGAGCTAGCTTAGTTTTAGTTAGGTTAGTTAGATGAAGCTAGCTTAGTTTTAGTTAGGTTAGATGAGGCTAGCTTAGTTTTAGTTACGTTAGTTAGATGAGGCTAGCTTAGTATTAGTTATGTTAGTTAGATGAGACTAGCTTAGTTTTAGTTAGGTTAGTTAGATGAGGCTAGCTTAGTTTTAGTTATGTTAGTTAGATGAGGCTAGCAGTTAGTAGGTTAGTTAGATAGTAACTAGTTAGTTAGTTAGATGAGGCTAGCTTAGTTTTAGTTACGTTAGTTAGATGAGACTAGCTTAATTTTAGTTAGGTTAGGTTGGATTAGATTAGGATAGATTGAATTAGGTTAGATTAGCCTTACTACTGCATAAATCTCTGGTGTAAATATAGAGAGAGACACAGAGGAGAGAGAGAGAGAGAGAGAAGAGATAGTAAGAGAGAGAGAAAAAAGAGAAAGTAAGAGAGAGAAAAAAAGAGATAGGAAGAGAAAGAAAGAAATGAGAGAGAGAGAGAGAGAAAGAGAGCATCTGGGAGGGAGGATATTGATCTCCAGCTGCTACTCAGACGTACAACTACTCTTAGCTTTGTTAAGATTATGTAGATCTTTCTACCTTACCCTGTCTTCCTCTCTCTCCACACCCTTCTCCTCATTCCCTTCCCCTCCCCTTCCTTACCCTCCCCTATTTCCCTATTATCTTCACCTACCTCTCTCTCTGAGGCTCAGGCTAGAGTATGTGGGTTATAACAGTGCTTCTGGGAGATAACACAGTGTGTCTGGGAGATAACACAGTGTGTCATGGAGATAACACAGTGTGTCTGGGAGATAACACAGTGTGTCAGGGAGATAACACAGTGTGTCTGGGAGATAACACAGTACTTCTGGGAGATAACACAGTGTGTCAGGGAGATAACACAGTGTGTCAGGGAGATAACACAGTGTGTCTGGGAGATAACACAGTGCTTCTGGCAGATAACACAGTGTGTCAAGGGAGATAACACAGTGTGTCTGGGAGATAACACAGTGCTTCTGGGAGATAACACAGTGTGTCAGGGAGATAACACAGTGTGTCAGGGAGATAACACAGTGTGTCAGGGAGATAACACAGTGTGTCAGGGAGATAACACAGTGCTTCTGGGAGATAACACAGTGTGTCAGGAGATAACACAGTGTGTCAGGAGATAACACAGTGTGTCAGGAGATAACACAGTGTGTCAGGAGATAACACAGTGTGTCAGGGAGATAACACAGTGTGTCTGGGAGATAACACAGTGTGTCTGGGAGATAACACAGTGTGTCAGGGAGATAACACAGTGTGTCAGGGAGATAACACAGTGTGACAGGGAGATAACATAGTGTGTCGGAGATAACACAGTGTGTCAGGGAGATAACACAGTGTGTCTGGGAGATAACACAGTGTGTCTGGGAGAACACACAGTGTGTCAGGGAGATAACACAGTGTGTCAGGGAGATAACACAGTGTGTCAGGGAGATAACACAGTGTGTCAGGGAGATAACACAGTGTGTCAGGGAGATAACACAGTGTGTCAGGGAGATAACATAGTGTGTCAGGGAGATAACATAGTGTGTCAGGGAGATAACACAGTGTGTCTGGGAGATAACACAGTGTGTCAGGGAGATAACACAGTGTGTCTGGGAGACAACACAGTGTGTCTGGGAGATAACACAGTGTGTCAGGGAGATAACACAGTGTGTCTGGGAGATAACACAGTGTCAGGGAGATAACACAGTGTATCTGGGAGATAACACAGTGTCAGGGAGATAACACAGTGTCAGGGAGATAACACAGTGTCAGGGAGATAACACAGTGTGTCAGGGGGATAACACAGTGTCAGGGAGATATCACAGTGTCAGGGAGATAACACAGTGTGTCAGGGAGATAACACAGTGTGTCAGGGAGATATCACAGTGTGTCAGGGAGATAACACAGTGTCAGGGAGATAACACAGTGTCAGGGAGATAACACAGTGTGTCAGGGAGATAACACAGTGTCAGGGAGATATCACAGTGTCAGGGAGATATCACAGTGTCAGGGAGATAACATAGTAACATAGTGTGTCAGGGAGATAACACAGTGTGTCTGGGAGATAACACAGTGTGTCTGGGAGATAACACAGTGTGTCTGGGAGATAACACAGTTTCAGGGAGATAACACAGTGTGTCTGGGAGATAACATAGTGTGTCTGGGAGATAACAAAGTGTCATGGAGATAACACAGTGTCAGGGAGATAACACAGTGTGTCTGGAGAAACACAGTGTGTCTGGGAGATAACACAGTGTGTCTGGGAGATAACACAGTGTGTCTGGGAGATAACACAGTGTCAGGAGATAACACAGTGTGTCTGGGAGATAACACAGTTTCTGGGAGATAAACATGTGTCTGGGAGATAACACAGTTTAAAAAAGTGTGTCTGGGAGATAACAAAGTGTCATGGAGATAACACAGTGTCAGGGAGATAACACAGTGTGTCTGGGAGACAACACAGTGTGTCTGGGAGATAACACAGTGTGTCTGGGAGACAACACAGTGTGTCTGGGAGATAACACAGTGTCAGGGAGATAACACAGTGTGTCTGGGAGATAACACAGTGTGTCTGGGAGACAAGACAGTGTGTCTGGGAGATAACACAGTGTGTATGGGAGATAACAGAATGTGTCTGGGAGATAATACAATGATTCTGAGAAATAATACATTGCCAATGAGGGATAAGAGAGAAACGATAGATAACACAACACTTGTGATAGATAAGACTACTGGAGACGGAACCTGAGTTATTTATCTTCTTTTTTCATTTAAGTAGAGAGATCGTCAGGAGCAACACCACCAGGCCTCTGGCCCAGGAAGCTGGTATATGTATGTTGTTGTGCAGGAGAGTGTTGGCGTATGAGGTGTCACCTACACCAGACTACCTGCAGGCGGTGAGTGACCTCTTAATCTATCCCTTGGGGGATGTACAAGAGGAATGAAAGTGTACAGCAGTTAGTGCAAACGACCTGACTCAGAACCGGCCAGGGTAGAACTGCAAGGGAATGTTCTTCTTAACTAACTAGGCATTGCGGAGAATACATCAACAGAGCACAGGTCAACAGAGCACAGGTCAACAGAGCACAGTCAACAGAGCACAGGTCAACAGAGCACAGGTCAACAGAGCACAGGTCAACAGAGCACATGGGTCAAGAGTGCCATCAGGTCGGAAAGGTCATCATGGGTCCTGGGAAGATTATCATCTCTGGGAGTCATCAGGTCTGGACAAGTCCATCATGGGTGAAGAGGTGCCACATGGGTCTGGAAGAGGTGCCAGCATGGGTCTGGGAAGAGGTGCCATCATGGGTCTGGGAAGAGGTGCCATCATGGGTCTGGGAAGAGGTGCCATCATGGGTCTGGAAGAGGTGCCATCATGGGTCTGGGAAGAGGTGCCATCATGGGTCTGGGAAGAGGTGCCATCATGGGTCTGGGAAGAGGTGCCATCATGGGTCTGGGAAGAGGTGCCATCATGGGTCTGGGAAGAGGTGCCATCATGGGTCTGGGAAGAGGTGCCATCATGGGTCTGGGAAGAGGTGCCATCATGGGTCTGGGAAGAGGTGCCATCATGGGTCTGGGAAGAGGTGCCATCATGGGTCTGGGAAGAGGTGCCATCATGGTCTGGGAAGAGGTGCCATCATGGGTCTGGGAAGAGGTGCCATCATGGGTCTGGGAAGAGGTGCCATCATGGGTCTGGGAAGAGGTGCCATCATGGGTCTGGGAAGAGGTGCCATCATGGGTCTGGGAAGAGGTGCCATCATGGGCCTGGGAAGAGGTGCCATCATGGGTCTGGGAAGAGGTGCCATCATGGGTCTGGGAAGAGGTGCCATCATGGGTCTGGGAAGAGGTGCCATCATGGGTCTGGGAAGAGGTGCCATCATGGGTCTGGGAAGAGGTGCCATCATGGGCCTGGGAAGAGGTGCCATCATGGGCCTGGGAAGAGGTGCCATCATGGGCCTGGGAAGAGGTGCCATCATGGGTCTGGGAAGAGGTGCCATCATGGGTCTGGGAAGAGGTGCCATCATGGGCCTGGGAAGAGGTGCCATCATGGGCCTGGGAAGAGGTGCCATCATGGGCCTGGGAAGAGGTGCCATCATGGGTCTGGGAAGAGGTGCCATCATGGGTCTGGGAAGAGGTGCCATCATGGGTCTGGGAAGAGGTGCCATCATGGGCCTGGGAAGAGGTGCCATCATGGGTCTGGGAAGAGGTGCCATCATGGGTCTGGAAAGAGGTGACATCATGGGTCTGGGAAGAGGTGCCATCATGGGCCTGGGAAGAGGTGCCATCATGGGTCTGGGAAGAGGTGCCATCATGGGTCTGGGAAGAGGTGCCATCATGGGTCTGGGAAGAGGTGCCATCATGGGTCCGAGATCAGTAAGTGTGATGCATCCAATATGGCGTCGTGACAGGCTTGTGCCAGCGGTTATTCTTAATAACACAGTCCTTGGGAAGTGCCCACTAGGCATTACAGGGTCGAGGCAGTGACAGGGAGGTATCCATTAGGCAGTACTAATAATTGTTAGACAGTACATAACCCTGGAAGAATCAAGAAATATAATAAAATAGATTAAAACAGGAAAATAATAATTACATGGTACACTAGGCAGTACATGGAACCCTAGGAAGTGTCAGTTAAGTATCCACTAAATAATGCGCTATATGCAGTAGGCCTATCCCTAGGCCTGCAGGGAATTCTCATAACGCTGGACACACCTGGAAAATGTACACTAAATACACACCCTGGAAACTCCGTGAATTATTTTAATTACCATATATGTACAGTACTAAGAGGTGTGTACTTAGCAAACTTGATCCTGCCAGTCCATTCCTCGTATCAAACTACAAAGCAGATATGTGCATTTAGTCTTAAGTCAAACACACATATCAGTGTGGCCTCACCACGGCCACACACGTAACTAGATGTAAAAAAAACACAGATTTTAACAAGAGAGAGGATGGGCGAGAATTGAATCTCCTTCAGTCCTCACGAGATCCTCCTATCACTCGTATCAAGTAATATATATACGGTATTTCCCGGCGTATAAGGCGCACGGCAGAGGTATCATAACGGTAAATCAGTAATCATAGTCAAGGGCTAATTACCCTCTTTACGCTAAAACGTAACCAAAAGCCAACCCTTGATGCTGACCTTGAGCATATAAGGCGCAGGCTGATTTTTCCAAGACTTTTTGCGGGAAAAGGCGCGCCTTATATGTCGGAAAATACGATAACAACAACAGAATTGATCTCAAAGCAAATGTTCAACCCTCGAGTGTGGGTAAGGAAGCTGGCTGACTGGCTGGCTGGCAGGTTGACTGACTAGCTGGCTGGCTGGCTGGCTGGTAGGTTGACTGACAAGCTGGCTGGCTGGCTGGCTGGCTGGCAGATTGACTGACAAGCTGGCTGGCTGGTTAGCTGACTGGCTGGCTAGCTGACTAGCTGGCTGGCTGGCTGGCTGGGCGGCTGGCTGGCTGGCTAGCTGACTGGCTGGCTAGCGGACTGGCTGGCTAACTGGCTGGTTATTTTGCTGGCTGGCTGGCTACTGGCTGCTGGCGCCTCTGGCTGGTATGGCTGGCTGGCTGGCTGGCTGGCGGCTGACTAGCTGGCTGACTGGCTGGCTGGCAGGGCGGCTGGCTGGCTGGATGGATGGCTGGCTGGCTGGCTGGCTGGCTGACTACCTTGCGAGACAGTTGAGACCTTCACTGGTTATTTTTGCCGTGACTGAAGCGTCCGGCTTCCTGTCTCTGGCTTATGCCAGCATTATGTGAACACATGTTTATCATAGCTCCAACTACATATAGGTATATTACATTACATATCAGTGGATGACGATATATTACATTATATCCCACCTTGCTGCCATATTCTAAGTTATCCTGATGACATAAAATGGAAATTGACTAGATAGAGTAGTGTGAGATGAAGATATGATGAATATAATAATAATAATAATAATATATAATAATAATAATAATATAATAAAATTAATATATATAGTAATAATAATAATAATAATATATAATATAATAATAATAATAATAATAATAAATAATAATAATATAATAATAATATAATAATACATAATATAATAATATATATAATAATAATAATAATAATAAATATAGTAAGTATAATAATAATAATAATATAATAATAATAATAATAATAATAATAATAATAATTAATAATAATAATAATAATAATAATAATAATAATAATAATAATAATAATAATAATAATAATAATAATAATAATAATAATAATAATAATAATAATATTAATAATAATATAAATAATAATAATAATAATTAATAATATATTAATAAGTAATAATAATAATAATAATAATAATAATAATAATAATAATAATAATTTAATAATAATAATAAAATAATAATAATATAATAATAATAGTAATAATAATAATAATAATAATAATAATAATAATAATAATAATAAATATAATAATAATAATAATAATAATATATATAGTAATATAATAATAATAATTATAATTAATAATAATAATAATAATAATATAATAGTATATTATAGTAATAATAATAATATATTATAAAATATATAATATATAATAATAATAATAATAATAATAATATTATAATAATAATAATTTAATAATATAATAATAATATATTAATAATAATAATAATAAAAATAATAATAATAATAATAATAATAATAATATATATATTAATAATAATTATAATGATTAAATTAAGGTATTATTGACAGTTTGAAAAAGGTGTTTAAGAGATGTTGAAAGATATTAGAGTAATAAAGTATGTTTGAAGTGTTTTTTAATAGTGTGTTTGAAGAGATGTGTTTGAAGAATAGTTTGGAAGATATGTTTGAAAGATGTGTTTAAAAAAGATGTTGAAATTTTGAAGATTTAAGTGTGTTTGGAAGATAGTGTGTTTGGAAGAGTAGAATTTGGAAGAAGTTATGATTTGAAGGGCGTGTTTGGAAGTAATGTGTTTGAAGAGTGTGTCTTGAAAGGTGTTTGAAAGTGGTTTGAGAGTGTTTGAAGATGTGTTTGAAGAGATGTTTGGAAAAGTGTGTTTGAAGAGTGTGTTTGAAGAGTGTTTGAAAAGTATGTTTGGAAAAGTGTGTTTGAAGAGTATGTTGGAAGAGTGTGTTTGGGAAGAAGGTGTGTTTAAGAGTGTTTGGAAGAGTGTGTTTGGAAGAGTGTTTTGAAGAGTGTGTTTGGGAAGAGATGTTTGGAAGAGTTGCTTGGAAGAGTGTTTGAAGAATGTTTGAAGAGCATGTTTGGAAGGTGTGTTGGAAAGAGTATGTTTGGAAGAGTGTGTTTGGAAGAGTGTTTGGAAGAGTGTGTTTGGAAGAGTGTGTTTGAAGAGTGTGTTTGAAGGTTTTTGAGGAGTGTTTGAAGAGTATGTTTGGAAGGATGTGTTTATAAGAGTGTGTTTGGAAGGGTGTGTTTGGAAGAGTATGTTTGGAAGGGTGTGTTTGGAAGAGTATGTTTGGAAGAGAATGTTTGGAAGAGTGTGTTTGGAAGAGTATGTTTGGACGAATGTGTTTGGAGGAGTGTGTTTGGAAGAGTATGTTTGGAAGAATATGTTTGGAAGAGTGTAATTGGAAGAGTATGTTTGGAAGAGTGTGTTTGGAAGAGTATGTTTGGAAGAATGTGTTTGTAAGAGTGTGTTTTGAAGAGTATGTTTGAAAGAGTGTGTTTGGAAGAGTATGTTTGGAAGAGTATGTTTGGAAGGGTGTGTTTGGAAGAGCATGTTTGGAAGAGTATGTTTTTAGGAGTATGTTTGAAGATATTTGGAAGAGTATGTTTGGAAGAGTGTGTTTGGAAGAGTATGTTTGGAATAATGTGTTTGTAAGAGTGTGTTTGGAAGAGTATGTTTGAAAGAATGTGTTTAGAAGAGTATGTTTGGAAGAGTATGTTTGGAAGGGTGTGTTTGGAAGAGCATGTTTGGAAGAGTATGTTTGGAAGGGTGTGTTTGGAGAGCATTTTGGAAGAGTGTGGTTGGAAGAGTATGTTTGGAAGGGTGTGTTTGGAAGAGAGTGTTTGGAAGAGTGTGTTTGGAAGAGTATGTTTGGAAGAGTGTATTTGGAAGAGTATGTTTGGAAGAGTATGTTTGGAAGAGTGTGTTTGGAAGAGTATGTTTGGAAGAGTGTGTTTGGAAGAGTATGTTTGGAAGAGTGTGTTTGGAAGAGTATGTTTGGAAGAGTGTATTTGGAAGAGTATGTTTGGAAGAGTATGTTTGGAAGAGTGTGTTTGGAAGAGTATGTTTGGAAGAGTGTGTTTGGAAGAGTATGTTTGGAAGAGTATGTTTGGATGAGTATGTTTGGAAGAGTATGTTTTTAAGAGTATGTTTGGAAGAATGTGTTTGGAAGAGTGTGTTTGGAAGAGTATGTTTGAAAGAGTGTGTTTGAAAGAGTATGTTGGAAGAGTATGTTTGGAAGAGTGTGTTTGGAGAGCATGTTTGGAAGAGTGTGGTTGGAAGAGTATGTTTGGAAGGGTGTGTTTGGAAGAGCATGTTTGTAAGAGTATGTTTGGAAGAGTGTGTTTGGAAGAGCATGTTTGGAAGAGTATGTTTAGAAGAGTGTGTTTGGAAGAGTGTGTTTGGAAGAGTGTGTCGGAAGAGTATTTTTAAGAGTATGTTTGGAAGAGTGTGTTTGGAAGAGTGTGTTTGGAAGAGTATGTTTGGAAGAGTGTGTTTGGAAGAGTGTGTTTGGAAGAGTATGTTTGGAAGAGTGTGTTTGGAAGAGTGTGTTTGGAAGAGTGTGTTTGGAAGAGTGTGTTTGGAAGAGTATGTTTGGAAGAGTGTGAGAAAGAAAACATGAATATGAACACAGAAAAGGTAGCGAAGATAAGAAGTTTTGGCAATGACAATATGGACGTTAATACAGAATGTGAGAGATATGAGGAAGGTGAGTCAGTGACAGACGAGGTGAGTCAGTGACAGACGAGGTGAGTCAGTGACAGACGAGGTGGGTCAGTGACAGACGAGGTGAGTCAGTGACAGTCGAGGTGAGTCAGTGACAGTCGAGGTGAGTCAGTGACAGAAGAGGTGAGTCAGTGACAGTCGAGGTGAGTCAGTGACAGAAGAGGTGAGTCAGTGACAGAAGAGGTGAGTCAGTGACAGAAGAGGTGAGTCAGTGACAGTCGAGGTGAGTCAGTGACAGAAGAGGTGAGTCAGTGACAGTCGAGGTGAGTCAGTGACAGTCGAGGTGGGTCAGTGACAGAAGAGGTGGGTCAGAGAGAGAGAGAAGCTGAAGGGTGTGGACCCATGTTGTGAGAGACAGGGGGATCAAGAAGAGAGTTGTTGTAGCAAGAGAAGTGTTGTTGAGATGATCTGGTCATTTAGAAAGTATGGAACAAGAGTTTTGGATGAAAAGTGTGTATAAATCTGGGGTGGATGAAGGTGGGTGCAGTGTAGGGGAAGCAGGCACTGGCTGCGCCAAGGGGGAGGGGAACAACGGGGAATGAAGCCCCATAATCTCCATCAGTCCCCCGAAGCCCTCCCAAGATAATAATGATAATAAGGTAGTTTTAAATCAAGCCCTCTAGCTCCCTCCTTCCCTTACCAACCAGACTGCCCACCCCGAAGCCCTTCCTGTACAGGAGTTCAGGGGCTGCCTCTGCTGTCAGGGTTTTGGAAAGCAGAGATTAATCATCCAGCAGACATGTATGAGTTTGTCAGAACGGAGTTGATAGATGCAAGTAATTTCTGGGATTCTGCGCGCTATTGGAGTGTCAGCAAATTATTATATCTCAAGTGATTAAGGAAAACGAATTAACCCGACTCCTTTTTTTTACTAAACAAAAAGTGAATACATAAACAGTGGGAAGATAGCTAGCAATATTACCCTGTCATATTCCGTCACACAGGATGGTGCTGATACAAGGTGTCAGCCTGAGCTGGGAGACTTCAGCAGTGTCAGCCTGATCTGGAAGACTTCAGTAGTCAGCTACGACAGCTTCAAAGGTCATCTTACAGCAGAGTTGCTGTTGCTATCACTTGTGAGCTGCTTTCTCTCTGAAAAGCCAGCCTATAAAAGAGAGCAATAGATTCTTTAAAGCTATCTCCATCATTCCAGAATGAGGATGGGAGGGAGGGGGAAAGAAGAAGAAATGTTAAATACTGAGTTCTTCAAGATGGAAGTACAGTGACTGAGTTCTTCAAGATGGAAGTACAGTGACTGAGTTCTTCAAGATGGAAGTACAGTGACTGAGTTCTTCAAGATGGAAGTACAGTGACTGAGTTCTTCAAGATGGAAGTACAGTGACTGAGTTCTTCAAGATGGAAGTATAGTGACTGAGTTCTTCAAGATGGAAGTACAGTGACTGAGTTCTTCAAGATGGAAGTATAGTGACTGAGTTCTTCAAGATGGAAGTACAGTGACTGAGTTCTTCAAGATGGAAGTATAGTGACTGAGTTCTTCAAGATGGAAGTACAGTGACTGAGTTCTTCAAGATGGAAGTATAGTGACTGAGTTCTTCAAGATGGAAGTATAGTGACTGAGTTCTTCAAGATGGAAGTATAGTGACTGAGTTCTTCAAGATGGAAGTACAGTGACTGAGTTCTTCAAGATGGAAGTACAGTGACTGAGTTCTTCAAGATGGAAGTACAGTGACTGAGTTCTTCAAGATGGAAGTACAGTGACTGAGTTCTTCAAGATGGAAGTACAGTGACTGAGTTCTTCAAGATGGAAGTACAGTGACTGAGTTCTTCAAGATGGAAGTATA
Source organism: Cherax destructor (assembly GCA_009830355.1). Taxonomy (NCBI): domain Eukaryota; kingdom Metazoa; phylum Arthropoda; class Malacostraca; order Decapoda; family Parastacidae; genus Cherax; species Cherax destructor. The sequence goes on along the minus strand of WNWK01003107.1, from coordinate 32,215 downwards.
GTGACTGAGTTCTTCAAGATGGAAGTACAGTGACTGAGTTCTTCAAGATGGAAGTATAGTGACTGAGTTCTTCAAGATGGAAGTACAGTGACTGAGTTCTTCAAGATGGAAGTATAGTGACTGAGTTCTTCAAGATGGAAGTATAGTGACTGAGTTCTTCAAGATGGAAGTATAGTGACTGAGTTCTTCAAGATGGAAGTACAGTGACTGAGTTCTTCAAGATGGAAGTATAGTGACTGAGTTCTTCAAGATGGAAGTACAGGACTGAGTTCTTCAAGATGGAAGTATAGTGACTGAGTTCTTCAAGATGGAAGTATAGTGACTGAGTTCTTCAAGATGGAAGTATAGTGACTGAGTTCTTCAAGATGGAAGTACAGTGACTGAGTTCTTCAAGATGGAAGTATAGTGACTGAGTTCTTCAAGATGGAAGTAAGTGACTGAGTTCTTCAAGATGGAAGTATAGTGACTGAGTTCTTCAAGATGGAAGTACAGTGACTGAGTTCTTCAAGATGGAAGTACAGTGACTGAGTTCTTCAAGATGGAAGTATAGTGACTGAGTTCTTCAAGATGGAAGTACAGTGACTGAGTTCTTCAAGATGGAAGTAAGTGACTGAGTTCTTCAAGATGGAAGTAAGTGACTGAGTTCTTCAAGATGGAAGTATTGTGACTGAGTTCTTCAAGATGGAAGTACAGTGACTGAGTTCTTCAAGATGGAAGTAAGTGACTGAGTTCTTCAAGATGGAAGTATAGTGACTGAGTTCTTCAAGATGGAAGTATAGTGACTGAGTTCTTCAAGATGGAAGTACAGTGACTGAGTTCTTCAAGATGGAAGTATAGTGACTGAGTTCTTCAAGATGGAAGTATAGTGACTGAGTTCTTCAAGATGGAAGTATAGTGACTGAGTTCTTCAAGATGGAAGTATAGTGACTGAGTTCTTCAAGATGGAAGTATAGTGACTGAGTTCTTCAAGATGGAAGTAAGTGACTGAGTTCTTCAAGATGGAAGTATAGTGACTGAGTTCTTCAAGATGGAAGTACAGTGACTGAGTTCTTCAAGATGGAAGTATAGTGACTGAGTTCTTCAAGATGGAAGTATAGTGACTGAGTTCTTCAAGATGGAAGTATAGTGACTGAGTTCTTCAAGATGGAAGTATAGTGACTGAGTTCTTCAAGATGGAAGTATAGTGACTGAGTTCTTCAAGATGGAAGTACAGTGACTGAGTTCTTCAAGATGGAAGTACAGTGACTGAGTTCTTCAAGATGGAAGTACAGTGACTGAGTTCTTCAAGATGGAAGTACAGTGACTGAGTCTTGAAGGCTGACTGGGGTTGATGTAATTGCCTGGGATCTGTAGATTATGATGTTTGTGTATTTCTTTAAACATAGCTAACTAGTGAATGATGGTGAATTATTTTTGTCTCTACATGACCCTCTCTATTGAAAATTACAGAACAGAACTGTGACCAACCATACACGGGACACACGGGTGTGTCCCGTGTGTGTCCCGTGTATGGTTACCGTGTATGGTAACTCAACAGAGGGAGGCTGGTAAATATACACAGGAGAGTTTTGTAATGTTCCAGCACGTTAAGAGCCATTAACATAACATTAAGTGGGAAGATCTTTTCATTTTATGTTGAGAGTAGATCGCATTCATAAGCACATATTCATATGATTCCTTTGCAGCGAAATCTCAGCATCTCACAAGCCCAGTGGGAACCTGATGCTATAAGTAACCTGCCCCTGAAGTCCCTTCTTCCTGAACTTAGTTTCTGAACTTAACATTGTTAATTCACTAGATCTAGTTCCTGAATTTAAGTTTTGTGACTTTGGTTACTAGGTCTAATATTTATATAATGTGTATTAACAGTGCATCTTTTAGTCTGTTGAAGAGAGCCTCAGTGGGAGGTGGAAATACATAGTACATTTCTTACCAATTGACATGTTTTTTTTCACATGTGTTCATTTTTCATTCTTCCCTAGGCAGTCGCCTCGACCCCCGAACATCTGTTTTGGTATTACCACTTACCTAGCTGCTGGAGTCCTTCCCAAACACAGTGTACCTGTGGTTCCTATACAACCCAGTGTACCTGTGTGGTTCTAACACAACCTAGTGTACCTGTGTGGTTCTAACACAATACAGTGCACTTATGGTTCCCACAGAACACTGTACATGTGCTGTTCTCACACAGCAGTGTACCTGTGTTCTTCCCACACAACACAGTGTACCTGTGTTCTTCCCATACAACACAGTGTACCTGTGTTCTTCCCACACAACACAGTGTTTCTACCTCAGTCCATCATTGTTTTTCTCAACGTAGATCAGATGAAGAGATGGCGAGGCTTGATGTAATTAATAAGAACACGAAGAGAAGCCTTGCCACAGCCCGAAGCCCATCAGAGAGCCACTCAGACGATTCAGACCAGATGGCAGTCACCAGCGTCCAGATGGCAGTCACCAGCGTCCAGATGGCAGCCACCAGCGTCCAGATGGCAGCCACCAAGGCCCCAGGGCACATGGTTCTGCGGCTATGTGCCCTGGAAGGTACTCACCTATTTGTACTCACCTATTTGTGGTTGCAGGGTCGATTCATAGCTCCTGGCCGATCCTGACGATCCTGACGATCAGGTGACATGCGGGGTTAATGAGCTGTGGTGTGGCTGATGTAGTTTTAAAATCCCAGGTAACCAGGTACCCCTGTACAGCTACATGTCTCTAGTACCTGGGAGGAGAAGACAGGGCAAACAAACATGGAAGAGGAGAGGAGGGGGGAAATAAAAAAGGAGCAATGAAAATTTTGAAAGAGAGAGGCAGAGAAATAAGAGCCAGCAGCGCCGCCACACAGCAGTGAGAGAGGTAGTGACTGTTAGCTCGGTCTTGACGTACTAATCACAGTACTTGCGACCTGACGTGTATAATGGAGGGTGCGAAGGGGAGGGAGAGGGAAGGGGGAGGGAGAGGTGGGGGAGAGGAGGCAGGGGAGACTGCAATGATCATACAACCTCAGCGAGGAAATGCAAAACATAATGTCATCTTAAAGCCCATTGATTCTCTTTTTCCAGACACACACACACACACACACTCACACACACACACACACACACACACACACTCACACACGAAAAACACTCACACACACACATCACACACACACACACACACACACATCACACACACTCACACACTACACACCACCACACACGCACACTCACACACGACACACACACACACACACACACACACACGATGAGTCCGGACAATATCTCACCGTGGGTTCTTCGGGAAGGAGCTGAGGTTCTGAGTGTGCCACTTACCATAATATTCAACACATCCCTTGAAAATGGGCAGATACCTGAGATATGGAAGCAGGCCAACATAGTCCCCATCTTTTAAAAAGGAGACAGAAAAGAGGCACTAAACTATAGACCGGTGTCACTTACATGTATAGTGTGCAAAGTCCTGGAGAAAATCATCAGGAAAAGAATGGTGGAACACCTTGAGCGGAACAGGATAATAAACACCAGACAGCATGGATTCCGGGAAGGCAAATCCTGTGTAACAAACCTCCTAGAGTTCTATGATAAAGTAACAGAGGTAAGGCAAGAGAGAGAAGGGTGGGCTTATTGCATTTTCCTGGACTGCAGGAAGGCCTTCGACACAGTTCCTCACATGAGATTACTAAAGAAGTTGGAAGAACAAGCAGGTATAACAGGAAGGGCACTGGAATGGATCAGGGAATACCTCAAAGGGAGGCAACAACGGGTCATGGTGCGTGGTGAGGTATCACATTGGGCGCCTGTGACGAGCGGTGTACCGCAGGGGTCAGTCCTAGGACCAGTGTTATTCCTGGTACATGTAAATGACATGACGGACGGGATAGACTCAGAAGTGTCTCTATTCGCGGATGATGTGAAAATAATGAGGAGAATCACATCGGAAGAGGACCAGGAATGGCTGCAAACAGACCTGGACAAGCTCGACATCTGGTCTAGCAGTTGGCTTCTCGAATTCAATCCCTCCAAATGCAAAGTCATGAGGATCGGAGAAGGGCAAAGAAGACCGCTGACAGAGTACAAGCTAGGCGGACAAAGGCTACAAACCTCGGCAAAGGAGAAAGACCTTGGAGTGAGTATAACGCCTAGCACGTCTCCGGAGGCACACATCAACCAGATAACTGCGGCAGCATATGGGCGTCTGGCAAACCTTAGATTAGCGTTCCGTTACCTTAACAAGGAATCGTTCAAGACACTGTATACCGTGTACGTCAGGCCCATACTAGAATATGCAGCACCAGTCTGGAACCCACACCTGGTCAAGCACGTAAGGAAACTAGAGAAAGTGCAAAGGTTTGCGACAAGGTTAGTTCCACAACTCAGGGGTCTGTCTTATGAAGAAAGGTTGAGGGAAATAGGACTAACAACACTGGAGGAAAGAAGGGTCAGAGGAGACATGATAACGACATACAAAATACTGCGGGGAATTGACAAGGTAGATAGTGACAGGTTGTTTCAGAGAGGGAACACAGAAACAAGGGGACACAACTGGAAGCTGAAGACTCAGATGAGTCAAAGGGATGTCAGGAAACATTTCTTCAGCCACAGAGTAGTCAGGAAGTGGAATGGACTAGAGAAAGATATAGTGGAGGCAGGAACCATACATAGTTTTAAGACAAGGTATGATAAAGCTCATGGAGCAGGGAAAGCAGAGACCCAGTAGCAGACAGCGAAGAGGCGGGGCCAGGAGCTGAGTCTCGACCCCTGCAACCACAATTAGGTGAGTACTCCATGCAGATGAGGTGGCCAGAAGAGCTCACATGGGTAGAGCAAAATTACTAGTTATGGGTGATTTCAATCACGAGATTGACTGGGAAAACCTGGAGCCACATGGGGGTCCCGAAACATAGAGAGCCAAGATGATGGATGTGGTACTGGAAAACCTCATGCATCAGCATGTTAGGGACACTACCAGAGAGAGAGGTGAGGATGAACCAACAAGACTGGACCTCGTATTCACCCTGAGTAGTTCGGACATCAAGGACATCACACACAAAAGACCCCTCGGAGCTAGAGATCACGTGGTTCTGAGCTTTGAATACATAGTAAAGTTACAAGTGAAGAGGATAGCAGGAGTAGGATGGGAAAAGCCAGACTGCAAAAGGGGGGACTACACAGTCATGAGGAACTTTCTGCAGGAGGTTCAGTGGGAAAGAAAATTGGTGGAAAAATCAGTAAACAAAATGATGGACTACCTGAAAAGAAAATGCAAGGAGGCAGAGGAGAGGTTTTGTTCCCAAGGAAAATAAAAATAATGGAAAGACCAGAAAGAGCCCTTGGTTCACCCAAAAGTGTAGGAGGCAAAAACTAAGTGTGCTGAAGAATGGAAAAAGTACAGAAGACAAAGGACCCAGGAAAATAAAGAGATTAGTCGAAGAGCCAGAAACGAGTATACACAGATAAGGAGGGAGGCTCAGAGGCAATACGAAAATGACATAGAATCGATAGACGAGTTTGAATCGAAGCTGTTGTATAGCCGCATCAGGAGAAAAACAAGAGTCAAGGACCACGTAATCAGGTTGAGGAAGGAAGGTGGGGAGTTCATAAAAAATGACCAAGAATTATGTGAGGAGCTCAACATGAGATTTAAAAAAGTATTTTCATTGGAGGACTTCAGGAAGTCAAAACAGGAGGGTACACCAACAAGGAATACACCAACAAGTGCTGGATGAAATACACACAACTGAGGAAGTGACGAAGCTGTTATGCGAACTTGATACCTCAAAGGCGGTGGGACCGGACGACATCTCTCCGTGGGTGTGTAGAGAGGGAGCAGAGACGCTGTGTGCCACTGACAACAATCTGAACAACTACCTGAGGTGTGGAAGGAGGCAAATTTTTAAGAAAGGAGACAGACACGAGGCACTAAACTACAGACCAATGTCACTGACGTGTATAGTATGCAAAGTCATGGAGAAGATTATCAGAAGAGTGGTGGAGCACCTAGAAATGAACATGATTATAAATGACAACCAGCACGGTTTCAAGGAAGGGAAATCCTGTGTCTCAAACGTAATGCAGTTTTATGACAAGGTAACGGAAGTAAGACACGAGAGAGAGGGGTGGGTTGACTGCATTTTCTTGGACTGCAAGAAGGCCTTCGACACAGTTCTTCACAAGAGATTAGTGAAAAAGCTAGAGGATCAGGAACGCATAACAGGAAAGGCACTGCAATAGATCAGAGAATACTTGACAGGGCGGTAACAACTAGTCATGATACGTAACGAGGTGTCAGAGTGGGCGCCTGTGACGAGCGGGGTTCCACAGGGGTCAGTCCTAGGATCATTGCTGTTTTTGGTATATGTGAATGACATGACGGAAGAGACTCAGAAGTGACATGACATGACGGAAGAGACTCAAAAGTGACATGACATAAGGGAAGTGACTCAGAAGTGTTAAGTAAAAGGACACAAATGCAACTAATGTGTCCTTGTTTTTAGATGATGTGAGGTTAATTAGGAGAATTAAATCGGATGAGGATCACACAGGACTACAAAGAGACCTTGACAGGCTGCAAGCCTGGTCCAGCAACTGCCCTCTCAATATTAACCCTGCCAAATGCAAAGTCATGAAGATCGGGGAAGGGCAAAGAAGACCGCAGACAGAGTATAGGCTAGGTGGCCAAAGACTGCAAACCTCACTCAAGGAAAAGGATCTCGGGGTGAGTATAATACCGAGCATATCTCCTGAGGCACACATCAACCAGATAACTGTTGCAGCATATGAGCGCCTGGCAAACCTAAGAATAGCGTTCCGATACCTCCGTAAGGAATCGTTCAAGACTCTGTACACTGTGTACGTCAGGCCCATATTGGGGTATGCAGCACCAGTTTGGAACCCACACCTGGTCAAGCACGTCAAGAAATTAGAGAAAGTGCAAAGGTTTGCAGCAAGACTAGTCCCAGAGCTAAGGGCAATGTCCTGCGAAGGAAGGTTAAAGGAAATCAGCCTCACCACACTGGAGGACAGGAGGGTTAGAGGAGACATGATGGCGACATATAAAATACTGCGAGGAATTAACAAGGTGGACAGAGACAAGATGTTCCAGAGATGAGACACAGAAACAAGGGGTCACAATTGGAAGTTGAAGACTCCTATGAGTCAAAGGGATGTTAGGAAGTATTTCTTCAGTCATAGAGTTATCAGGAAGTGGAAAAGTCTGGAAAGTGACGTAGTTTACCTGGAGTTTACCTGGAGAGGGTTTCGGGGGTCAACACCCCCGCGGCTCGGTCTGAGACCAGGCCTCATGGTGGATCAGGGTCTGATCAACCAGGCTGTTACTGCCGGACGCACGGAAACGTACGTACGAACCCCAGCACGGTTGGTCAAGTACTGACTTTAGGTGCCTGTCCAGTGTCATCTTGAAGACAGTCAGGGGTCTATTGGTAATCCCCATAATGTATGCTGGGAGGCAGTTGAACAGTCTAGGGCCCCGGACACTTATGATGTTGTCTCTCACTGTACTCGTGGCGCCACTGCTTTTCATCGGGGGAATGTTGCATCTCCTGCCGAGTCTTTTACTTTCATAGGGAGTGATTTTCGTGTGCAGGTTTGGTACCAATCCCTCCAGGACCTTCCAAGTGTATATTATCATGTATCTTTCTCGCCTGCATTCCAGGGAATACAGATCAAAGACCTTCAACCGTTCCCAGTAATTTAAGTGGAGGCAGGAACCATACATAGTTTTAAGACGAGGTATGATAAAGCTCATGGAGCAGGGAAAGAGAGGACCTAGTAGCGGTCAGTGAAGAGGCGGGGCCAGGAGCTAAGTCTCGACCCCTGCAACCACAATTAGGTGTGTGTGTGTAATATTCGTGTAATGTTTAACATTATGAAACAAAATAAAACTCAACAAAATAATCAGGAACCAGAAATTAAAAAAAAAAAAAAATGAAAACTTGACTAAAAGCGACGGGCAGAAAAAATGCCGGATTTTTTTCAGCAAAAAACAAAAACATAAACAAACAAACAAACAAACAAAATAGCAGAATATTGAAGAAAGAGAAGTTTGTTTTGTTTGTGTAAACAAATAGAGGAAGGAGGGAGGGGAAGAGGGAAGAGGAGTGATAGGGAAGGGGGATAAGGAATGGGAGAAGGAAGGCGGTGTTGGTGAGGGGGTGGAAAGGAGAGGGGTGAAGAGGAGAGGAGTTATGGGGAAGGGGTGAAGGATGGGGAAGGGGTTATGGGGATAGGAGGATGGGACACGGAAGCGGATGGGGAGGGGTCGGGAGGGGAGGGAAGGGGACGGGAAGGGGACGGGAAGGGGACGGGAAGGGGACGGGAAGGGGGGTTGAAGAAGAACACCTATCAGCCAGCGATTATTTATGAAGAAGTGTGTAGACATACACTATGTAGACATACACTGTGTAGACATACACTGTGTAGACATACACTGTGTAGACATACACTATGTAGACATACACTGTGTAGACATACACTGTGTAGACATACACTGTGTAGACATACACTGTGTAGACATACACTATGTAGACATACACTGTGTAGACATACACTGTGTAGACATACACTGTGTAGACAAATTAACAACTGTGTAGACATACACTGTGTAGACATACACTGTGTAGACATACACTGTGTAGACATACACTGTGTAGACATACACTGTGTAGACATACACTGTGTAGACATACACTGTGTAGACATACACTGTGTAGACATACACTGTGTAGACATACACTGTGTAGACATACACTGTGTAACATTGAAACACTGTGTAGACATACACTATGTAGACATACACTGTGTAGACATACACTGTGTAGACATACACTGTGTAGACATACACTGTGTAGACATACCACTGTGGACATACACTGTGAGACATACACTGTGTAGACATACACTGTGTAGACATACACTGTGTAGACATACACTGTGTAGACATACACTGTGTAGACATACACTGTGTAGACATACACTGTGTAGACATACACTGTGTAGACATACACTGTGTAGACATACACTGTGTAGACATACACTGTGTAGACATACACTGTGTAGACATACACTGTGTAGACATACACTGTGTAGACATACACTGTGTAGACATACACTGTGTAGACATACACTTGTACATGTGTAGACATACACTGTGTAGACATACACTGTGTAGACATACACTGTGTAGACATACACTGTGTAGACGTACACTGTGTAGACATACACTGTGTAGACATACACTGTGTAGACATACACTGTGTAGACGTACACTGTGTAGACATACACTGTGTAGACATACACTGTGTAGACATACACTGTGTAGACGTACACTGTAGCTACACGTGAGCATACACTGTGTAGACATACACTGTGTAGACATACACTGTGTAGACATACACTGTGTAGACACACACTGTTTAGACATACACTGTGTAGACATACACTGTGTAGACATACACTGTGTAGACATACACTGTGTAGACGTACACTGTGTAGACGTACACTGTGTAGACGTACACTGTGTAGACATACACTGTGTAGACATACACTGTGTAGACGTACACTGTGTAGACGTACACTGTGTAGACGTACACTGTGTAGACATACACTGTGTAGACGTACACTGTGTAGACATACACTGTGTAGACTACACTGTGTGTAGACGTACACTGTGTAGACATACACTGTGTAGACTACACTGTGTAGACATACACTGTGTAGACGTACACTGTGTAGACGTACACTGTGTAGACTACACTGTGTAGACATACACTGTGTAGACATACACTGTGTAGACATACACTGTGTAGACGTACACTGTGTAGACGTACACTGTGTAGACGTTCACTGTGTAGACGTACACTGTGTAGACGTACACTGTGTAGACGTACACTGTGTAGACGTACACTGTGTAGACGTACACTGTGTAGACGTACACTGTGTAGACGTTCACTGTGTAGACGTACACTGTGTAGACGTACACTGTGTAGACGTACACTGTGTAGACTAACATGTGTAGACGTACACTGTGTAGACGTACACTGTGTAGACGTACACTGTGTAGACGTACACTGTGTAGACGTACACTGTGTAGACGTACACTGTGTAGACGTTCACTGTGTAGACGTACACTGTGTAGACGTTCACTGTGTAGACGTACACTGTGTAGACGTACACTGTGTAGACGTACACTGTGTAGACGTACACTGTGTAGACGTTCACTGTGTAGACGTACACTGTGTAGACGTACACTGTGTAGACGTACACTGTGTAGACGTAAATGTGTTAACGTTCACTGTTGACGTACACTGTGTAGACGTACTTGTGTAGCGTACACTGGTAGACGTCACTTGACGTACACGTGACGTACACGTGTCGTACATGACGTTCATTGTGTGACGACAGGGACACACTGTAGCGTCACGTGTAGACGTCCTGTAGTGACCAACCAGTGACACAGTCCTTGATACAGTGACCTGTGACACAGTATTTGATACAGTGACCGGTGACACAGTCCTTGATACAGTGATCAGTGACGCAGTCCTTGATACAGTGACCTGTGACTCATTATTTGATACAGTGACCGGTGACACAGTCCTTGATACAGTGACCAGTGATACAGTCCTTGATACAGTGACCAGTGACACAGTCCATGATACAGTAACTTGTGACACAGTCCTTGATACAGTGACCAGTGATACAGTCCTTGATACTGTGACCAGTGACACAGTGCTTGATACTGTGACCAGTGACACAGTGCTTGATACTGTGACCAGTGACTAAGTCCTTGATACAGTGACCAGTGACACAGTGCTTGATGCAGTGATCAGTGACACAGTCCTTGATACAGTGACCTGTGACACAGTGCTTGATACAGTGATCAGTGACACAGTCCTTGAAACAGTGACCTGTGACACAGTCCTTGATACAGTGACCTGTGACACAGTCCTTGGTACAGTGACCTGTGACACAGTCCTTGATACAGTGACCAGTGACACAGTCCTTGATACAGTGACCAGTGACACAGTCCTTGATACAGTGACCAGTGACACAGTCCTTGATACAGTGACCAGTGACACAGTCCTTGATACAGTGACCAGTTACTCAGTCCTTGATACAGTGACCAGTGACAGTCCATGATACAATGACTTATGACACAGTCCTTGATTCAGCCACTTGTGACACAGTCCTTGATACAGTGACCAGTGACAGTCCATGATACAATGACTTATGACACAGTCCTTGATTCAGCCACTTGTGACACAGTCCTTCATACAGTGTCAGTGACACAGTCCTTCATAAAGTGACCAGTGACACAGCCCTTGATACAGTGACTTGTGACACAGTTCTTTATACAGTGACCAGTCACACGGATCCTAATTAATACAGTGACTTGTGACACAGTCTTTAATACAGTGACCAGAGACACAGTCCTTGATACAGTGACCAGTGACACAGTCCTTGATGCAGTGACTTGTGACACGGATCTTAATACAGTGACTTGTGACAGAGCCATTGATACAGTGACCAGTGACACAGTCCTTGATACAGTGACCAGTGACACAGTCCTTGATACAGTGACCAGTGACACAGTCCTTGATACAGTGACCAGTTACACAGTCCTTGATACAGTGACCAGTGACACAGTCCTTGATACAGTGACCAGTGACATGGTCGTTGATACAGTGACCAATTACAAAGTCCTTGATACAGTAACTTGTGACACAGTGCTTAATACAGTGACCAGTGACATGGTCCTTGATACAGTGATTTGTGAAACAGTCATTAATACAGTGACTTGTGACACAGTCCTTGATACAGTGACCAGTGACAGTCCATGATACAATGACTTATGATACAGTCCTTGATTCAGCCACTTGTGACACAGTCCTTCATACAGTGTCCGTGACACAGTCCTTGATACAGTGACCAGTGACACAGTCCTTGATGCAGTGACCAGTGACACAGTCCTTGACACAGTGACCAATGACACAGTCCTTGATACAGTGAGTGACACAGTCCTTGATACAGTGACCAGTGACACAGTCCTTGATACAGTGACCAGTGACACAATTCTTGAAACAGTGACCAGTGACACGGATCTTAATACAGTGACTTGTGACACAGTTCTTGATACAGTGACCAGTGCCACAGTTCTTGATACAGTGACCAGTGACACAGTCCTTGATACTGTGACCAGTGACACAGATCTTAATATAGTGACTTGTGACACAGTCCTTGATACAGTGACCAGTGACACAGTCCATGATACAGTAACTTGTGACACAGTCCTTGATACAGTGACCAGTGATACAGTCCTTGATACTGTGACCAGTGACACAGTGCTTGATACGTGACCAGTGACACAAGTGCTTGATACTGTGACCAGTGACTAAGTCCTTGATACAGTGACCAGTGACACAGTGCTTGATGCAGTGATCAGTGACACAGTCCTTGATACAGTGACCTGTGACACAGTGCTTGATACAGTGATCAGTGACACAGTCCTTGAAAGTGAACTGTGACACAGTCCTTGATTCAGCCACTTGTGACACAGTCCTTCATACAGTGTCCGTGACACAGTCCTTCATAAAGTGACCAGTGACACAGCCCTTGATACAGTGACTTGTGACACAGTTCTTGATACAGTGACCAGTGACACGGATCTTAATTAATACAGTGACTTGTGACACAGTCCTTAATACAGTGACCAGAGACACAGTCCTTGATACAGTGACTTGTGACACGGATCTTAATACAGTGACTTGTGACAGAGCCCTTGATACAGTGACCAGTGACACAGTCCTTGATCCAATGACCATTGACACAGTCCTTGATACAGTGACCAGTGACACTCCTTGATACAGTGACTAGTGACACAGTCCTTGATACAGTGACCATTGACACAGTCCTTGATACAGTGAGTGACACAGTCCTTGATACAGTGACTTGTGACCCAATCCTTTATACAGTGACCAGTGACACAGTCCTTGATACAGTGACCAGTGACACAATTCTTAATACAGTGACCAGTGACACGGATCTTAATACAGTGACTTGTGACACAGTTCTTGATACAGTGACCAGTGACACAGTTCTTGATACAGTGACCGGTACACAGTCCTTGATACTGTGACCAGTGACACAGATCTTAATATAGTGACTTGTGACACAGTCGTTGATACAGTGACCAGTGACACAGTCCTTGATACAATGACTTGTGACACAATCCTTGATACAGTGACCAGTGACAGTCCTTGAAACAGTGACCAGTGACACAGTCCTTGATGCAGTGACTAGTGACAATGTCCTTGTTACAGTGACCAGTAACACAGACCTTGATGCAGTGGCCAGTGACAGCCCTTGATGCAGTGACCAGTGATACAGACCTTGATACATTAACCAGTGTCACAGTCCTTGATGCAGTGGCCAGACCTTGATTCAGTAACTAATAACACAGTCCTTGATGCAGTGACCAGTGACACAGACCTTGACACAGTAACCAGTAACACAGTCCTTGATTCAGTGACCAGTGACACAGACCTTGATACATTAAGCAGTGACACAGTCCTTGTTGCAGTGACTCAGACCTTGACACAGTAACCAGTAACACAGTCCTTGATGAAGTGACCAGTGACACTGATCTTGATACAGGAACCAGTGACACAGTCCTTGATGCAGTGACCATTACACAGACCTTGATATAGTAACCAGTGACGCCTTAAATACGTACTCACTGGAGAGTTGGAGAGAGAGATACATGATAATATATACCTGGAAAGTATTCGAGGGCCTGGTCCCAAATTTGCACACTGCCATAACATGCTGGAGCGAGAAATATGGGAGGAAGTGTAAAAATATACCCAGTGTAAAGCATGGATGTGGTAGGCACTATAAGGGAACTCTCTATCAATATTCGTGGCCCCAGATTATTGAACACCTTACAGAAGATATCAGAAACACTGCTGGAACGAGAGTAGAAGTCTTCAAGAGGAAACTGGACAAGTATCTTCACCTGGTGCCAGATAAACCAGGTTGTGATGGATATGAGGGGCAGTGGGCTCCAGCTGCAACAACCTGATTGACCAGGCTAGCACCAGACGAGCCTGGCCCATGGCCGGGCTACGGGAGTAGAAAGTACACACCAGTACATGGTACAGTACGCGCTATGTACATGATACAGTACACATCATGTACTTTCTACGGTACACAATGTACATGATACAGTACACACCATGTACATGGTACAGTACACACCATGCACATGGTACAGTACACAATATGAACATGGTACAGTACACATCAAGTACATGGTACAGTACACATCAAGTACATGGTACAGTACACATCATGTACATGGTACAGTACACACCAATTCACGGTACAGTTCACACCAATTCATGGTACAGTACACATCATATACATGGTACAGTACACACCATGTACATTGTACAGTACACACCATGTACACGGTACAGTACAGAACATGTACATAGTACAGTACACAAAATGGTACAGTACACACCACGTACATGGTAGAGTACACACCATGCATATGGTACAGTACAAACCTCGTACATGGTACAGAACACAGCTCGTACATGGTACAGTATACAGCTCGTACATGGTACAGTACACAGTTCGTATATGGTAAAGTACATACCATGTACATGGTACATTACACACCATGTACATAGTACAGTACACACTTCGTACATGGTACAGTACACACAAAGTACATGGTACAGTACAAACCATGTACATGATACAGTGCACACTTCGCATATGGTACAGTACAAACCATGTACATGATTCAGTGCACACCTCGAATATGGTACAGTACACGCCTTGTACATGGCACTGTATACACCATGTACATGGTACAGTACACACCTCGTACATGGTACAGTACACGTCATGTACATAGTATAGTACACGTCATGTACATGGTATAGTACACGTTATGTACATGGTACATTACACTTCATGTACATGGTACAGTACACAAAATGTACATGGTATAGTACACGTCATGTACATGGTACAATACACGTCATGTACATGGTATAGTACACATCATGTACATGGTATAGTACACGCCATGTACATGGTATAGTACACATCATGTACATGGTATAGTACACGTCATGTACATGGTACAGTACACGTCATGTACATGGTACAGTACACGTCATGTACATGGTATAGTACACGTCATGTACATGGTATAGTACACGTCATGTACATGGTACAGTACACGTCATGTACATGGTATAGTACACGTCATGTACATGGTATAGTACACGTCATGTACATGGTACAGTACACGTCATGTACATGGTACAGTACACGTCATGTATATGTTATAGTACACGTCATGTACATGGTATAGTACACTTCATGAACATGGTACAGTACACGCCATGCACATGGTATAGTACACATCATGTACATGGTATAGTACACGTCATGTACATGGTGCAGTACACGTTATGTACATGGTACAGTACACGTCATGTACATGGTATAGTACACGTCATGTACATGGTACAGTACACGTCATGTACATGGTATAGTACACGTCATGTACATGGTACAGTACACATCATGTACATGGTATAATACACGTCATGCACATGGTACAGTACACATCTCGTACATGGTACAGTACACATCATGTAAATGGTATAGTACACGTCATGTACATGGTATAGTACACGCTATGTACATTGTACATTACACTTCATGTGCATGGTACAGTACACATAATGTACATGGTATTGTACATGTTATAGTACACATCATGTACATGGTATAGTACACGTCATGTACATTGTACAGTACACGTCATGTACATGGTAAAGTACACATCATGTACATGGTATAGTACACGTCATGAACATGGTATAGTACACGCTATGTACATGGTATAGTACACATCATGTACATGGTATAGTACACGTCATGAACATGGTATAGTACACGCCATGTACATGGTATAGTACACATCATGTACATGGTACAGTACACGTTATGTACATGGTACAGTACACGTCATGTTCATGGTATAGCACACGTCATGTACATGGTATAGTACACATCATGTACATGGTACAGTACACGTCATGTACATAGCACAGTACACACCTCGTACATGGTACAGTACACATTATGTACACTCTCAACGCTGATGGAAATTTTCAAAACAAATAACTTTTTTCCTGAGCTGTGTTTGTTTTTTATTGTGATGAGTTTTACTTAGTGATTTTGTTGTCTGAGTTTTTTTTCCTTGACAAATGTGTTTTTTTTTTCTTGTGTGTTTGCTTTTTGTTGTGCTTGTTTTTAGTGTGTGTTTGTTTTCGTTGTTTGTGTTTTTGTTGTTGTGTTTGTGTTTTTTTTCATTATGTGGATCCGTTAGTGTGTATGTTAGTGTGTATGTTAGTGTGTATGTTAGTGTATATGTTAGTGTGTATGTTAGTGTGTATGTTAGTGTGTATGTTAGTGTGTATGTTAGTGTGTATGTTAGTGTATATGTTAGTGTGTATGTTAGTGTGTATGTTAGTGTGTATGTTAGTGTGTATGTTAGTGTGTATGTTAGTGTATATGTTAGTGTGTATGTTAGTGTGTATGTTAGTGTGTATGTTAGTGATATGTTAGTGTGTATGTTAGTGTGATGTTAGTGTGTATGTTAGTGTGTATGTTAGTTGTATGTTAGTGTGTATGTTAGTGTGTATGTTAGTGTGTATGTTAGTGTATATGTTAGTGTGTATGTTAGTGTGTATGTTAGTGTGTATGTTAGTGTGTATGTTAGTGTGTATGTTAGTGTGTATGTTAGTGTGAATGTTACTGTGTATGTTAGTGTGTATGTTAGTGTGTATGTTAGTGTGTATGTTAGTTGTATGTTAGTGTATATGTTAGTGTATGTTAGTGTGTATGTTAGTGTGTATGTTAGTGTGTATGTTAGTGTGTATGTTATTGTATGTTAGTGTGTATGTTATTGTATGTTGGTGTGTATGTTAGTGTGTATGTTATTGTATGTTAGTGTGTATGTTAGTGTGTATGTTAGTGTGTATGTTACTCTGTATGTTAGTGTGTATGTTACTCTGTATGTTAGTGTGTATGTTACTCTGTATGTTAGTGTGTATGTTACTCTGTATGTTAGTGTGTATGTTAGTGTGTATGTTACTCTGTATGTTAGTTTGTATGTTAGTGTGTATGTTAGTGTATATGTTAGTGTGTATGTTAGTGTGTATGTTAGTGTGTATGTTAGTGTGTATGTTAGTGTGTATGTTAGTGTGTATGTTAGTGTGTATGTTAGTGTATATGTTAGTGTATATGTTAGTGTGTATGTTAGTGTGTATGTTAGTGTGTATGTTAATGTGTATTTTAGTGTGCATGTTAGTATGTTAGTATATATGTTAGTGTATATGTTAGTGTGTATGTTAGTGTGTATGTTAGTGTGTATGTTAGTGTGTATATTAGTGTGTATGTTAGTATGTTAGTGTGTATGTTAGTGTGTATGTTAGTGTGTATGTTAGTGTGTATGTTAGTGTGTATTTTAGTGTGTATGTTAGTGTGTTAGTTACCATTTTGTCCTAGGCACATGTCAATTAGACACTAGGCCTGTTGTATATATGTGTGTGTGTATGTGTATGTAAGGAAACACTTCGAAATGTTTCTGCCCCACCGGGAATTGAACCCGGCCCCTCCGTGCGTGAAGCAAGAGCTTTACCCACTAGGCCACTGTGTATGTTAGTGTGTATTTTAGTGTGTATGGTAATGTGTATGTTAGTGTGTATGTTAGTGTGTATGTTAGTGTGTATGTTAGTGTGTATTTTAGTGTGTATGTTAGTTGTTGTAAACAGTCCTCAGAAAACGGGAAGAGACAATGAAAACGGAATGTGAGTTATGAACTATAGTTTTGTGGTTGAGTTGCAGCTCCTGGACACTTGTGTTGGTAGTGAGTGGATAGAATAGACAGACAGACACTGAGGGAGGGAGGTCAGAGGGAGGGAGGAGAAGGCACAAATAGGGATGAAAGCGTTCAAATGGGTGAAGAAATAGGGAGAAGGGAGGTAGAAGAGGGAAGAATAAGAAGGAAGGCTAAGTAGGAGAAGAGAAGGTTGGAGAGGGAAGAGAAAAAGAGGAAAGATGGGAAAATATCAAGAACGAAGAGAAAATATTTACGCAGGAGGAGAGAGAGAGAGAGAGAGAGAGAGAGAGAGAGAGAGAGAGAGAGAGAGAGAGAGAGATAGAGAGAGAGATGGAGAGATGCGGTAAAGAGGGAACAAGAGGAATAACTGCGAAAAGTCTTTTTTCTTAAAGATAGGAATAACCTTACTTAAAGAAGACTTAATGGAAGGGGCGAGGTGAACTGTGTGCCAGGGAGGTCAGAGGGAGGGAGGGCAGAGGAAGGGAGGTCAGAAGGAGGGAGGGCAAAGGGAGGGAGGGCAGAGGGAGGGAGGGCAGAGGGAGGGAGGTCAATGGGAGGAGGTCAGAGGAAGGAAGGTCAGATGAAGGGAGGACACTGGAAGGGACTGCAGAGGATGGGAGGGCAGAGGAAGTGAGGTCAAAGAAAGGGAGGTCAGAGGAAGGGAGGGGTCAGAGGAATGAGGATATAGTCAAGTATTCCAGTAAAGGTTCATCAGGTACGACAGCTTCAAAGGTTCACCTTGCACCAGAGTTGTTGTTACTATCACTTGCCATTACCTTCTCTAAGGATGATCTGTCCCATCCACAGTAGAAATGGGAAGACGGCGGGAATATTATCAGGATCTATTAAATGTTGATGAAGAGAGTGAGGCAGTGATTTCATGCATTGGACAGGGAGGTATAACATTTTTTTGGAGTGAGGTTAGGAAAGGTTCGTCAGGAAATAGGACAAGTGTTTCCTGACACGAGTCTTAGTCAGATGATGACCCGTCGTTTGAGCTTCGGGTCATCTGACAGAGGCCTTCTGCTGGCTTACTGGTCCACCCTTTAAAAAATTATGGTTGAAGAAGAGCCAGATGTGAGTGTGGGGGAAGTAAAGCAGCTTGGATTGATGGGATCGAGACAGAAATGTTAAAAGCAGGTGAGGATATAGTTCTAGAGTGGTTGGTGTATGAAAACAGGAAGGTACCTAGGGATTGGGAGAGAGCATGCATAGTTCCTTTGTATAAAGAAGAGGGGGGAAAACAGTTGTGTAAATATTATAGGGGGATAAATATACCTGGTAAGGTGTAAGAATTAAAGTTAAGAGGGAGAGAAGGACAACAAATGAACAAGGAGGCTTTAGGAAGGTTAGGGGGTGTGTAGACCAAGTGTTTACATTGAAGTATATAGGTGAACACTATTCAGATAAAAGTAACAAAGTTTTCTTTGCTTTTATGGATTTAGAAAAGGCATATGATAGGGTGAATCAGGGAGTAATGTTGCAGATGTTGTAAATGTATTAAATAGGTGGTAGGTTACTGAAAGCATGTAAGAGTTTTATCAGGATAGTGAGGCTTAGGTTAGTGTATGTAGGAGAGAGGGAGATTATTTTTCAATAAAAGTAGGCCTTTTAGAGATGCATGATGTCACCATGGTGAAGATATTTATAATTGGGGTTGTAAGAGGTGTGAATGGTAGGGTGTTGGAAAGGGATGGGATGAAAATATATAGAATCTAATACAAAGTGGAAGTTGTCACAGTTGCTAATGACACTGTGCTCCTGGGAGATTCTGAAGAAAAGTTGCAGAGGTTGGTAGACGAATTTGGAAGGGTATGTAAGAGAAGGTAATTAAAAGTGAACATAGGAAAGAGTAAGGTGATGAGGATAGCAAAAAATTAGGTAACGAAAGATTGGATATCGTATTGGAGGGAGAGAGTATGGAGGAAGTGAATGTATTCTGTTATTTGGGAGTTGACTTGTCATATAGAATTGATGAAGGGAGAAAGGTGGGTGGTGTATAGAGGAGTCTGTGGAGACAAAGAACGTTATCCATGGAGACAAAAAGGTAATGTAGGAGAGTATAGTTATACCAACGCTCTTATATGGGTGTGAATCATGGGTGGTGAATGCTGTAACAAAGAGAAGGCTGGAGGCAGTGGATATGTTGTGTCTCAGGGCAATGTGTGGTGTAAGTATTATGCAGAGAATTCATTGTTTGGAGATTAGACAGAGGTGTAGAGTTACTAAAAATATTATCCAAAGGGCTGAAAAGGGGCTGTTTAGGTGGTTTGCACATTTAGAGAGGATGGAGCAAAATAGGATAAGTTGGAGAGTTAAATCTGTAATGGAGGGAAGGCGGGTAGGGGTCTCCCTAGAAAAGGTTGGAAGGAGGGGTATAAGGGAAGTTTTGTATGCTAGGGATTTAGACATCCAGCAGGCAAGTGTCAGCGTGTTAGAAAGTGGAGTGTAGAGGCAAGTGGCTTTTATGACTTGACAAGCTGTTGGAGTGTGAACAGGGTAACATTTGTCAAAGGATTCAGGGAAACTGATTAGACGAATTTGGGTCCTGGAGGTGGGAAGTAATAGTGCTAGTGTGAGTGATGGTGAAAGTGTTTCTTCTTTTTTGTGTTACACTTCTTCGGTAGATGTCTGCTAAACCTGGAGTATACCTGGAGAGGGTTTCGGGGGTCAACGCCCCCGCGGCTCTGTCTGAGACCAGGCCTCGTGGTGGATCAGAGTCTGATCAACCAGGCTGTTACTGCTGGCCGCACTCAAACCGAAGTACGAACCATAGCCCGGCTGGTCAGGTACTGACTTTAGGTGCCTGTCCAGTGCCTTCTTGAAGGCAGTTAGGGGTCTATTGGTAATCCCCCTTATGTATGCTGTCAGGCAGTTGAACAGTCTTGGGCCCCTCACACTTATTGTGCTAATATCTTATCGTGCTAATGGCTCCCCTGCTTTTCAATGGGGAAATGTTGCATCTCCTGCAGAGTCTTGCTTTCATAGGGAGTGATTTTCGTGTGCAAGTTTCGGACTAATCCCTCTAGGATTTTCCAATTGTATATTATTATGTATCTGTCTCGCCTGTGTTCCAGGGAATACAAATCAAGGGACTTCAACCGTTTAACCGTCCATCCTCCCAGACCGAGGGCAAGAGATATTATACAGAGGAGACAGAGGAAAGAGAGGATGATAACCTAACTACGTGTATATATATTAAATAATTTTAATACAGAGTCATTACATGCTTAAAAGTATAGAGAAGGTGATGGATGCTGGAGATCTGCGAGTGCGAGACAGAGAAAGGGCAAAGGAGGAGGAGAGAAGGAAAGGGCAAGTAAGAGAGGGGGGTAATTGAGAGTACATAGGACAGACAGACAGCAGAAGACATGTGAGTCCACACTGAGAGTCACTACTGAGAATAACAATCTTCTTCTCTCTAGATTAAGAACTATTAAGTATTATTTAGATATATGGGTCAATGAAAACCAGAAGGCTCTTTTTCTCTAGTCTCCGTTTGCTGTAGTCACTGCCAACATGAAAAACACGGGGAAAATATACCACATCATATTGAAAAAATGGCACGTAATATCTA
Organism: Cherax destructor; assembly: GCA_009830355.1. Classification (NCBI taxonomy): domain Eukaryota; kingdom Metazoa; phylum Arthropoda; class Malacostraca; order Decapoda; family Parastacidae; genus Cherax; species Cherax destructor. The sequence continues at coordinate 10,692 of WNWK01003107.1, read as the reverse complement.
GGAGAGATGGAACTGGGTGAGAGACGTGGGTTACAACTACCTCTACTTAAATAGCAATGTTTCTATCTTACTACTGGTGTCACACCACTGCCACTCACGTAGCTGTGTGTACCAGTGGCTCTACTTGTGTTTACCCCCGGATCTACAATGACTGCCACAACCTTCTACATCTACCACCACCACTACTATCAATGACTCCTTTGTGTTGCTGTCAACTGATCGATCATCCTGGTGCAGCCGCTGTACGAATATCAGGAAGCCTTTGTCTTCAGAATGCCCCATCCATCGTATGTATATGATGGTCAGTGTGCGGGTTTTAGTGTGGGTTTAGTGTGTGATTGAGTGTGGTAGCGAGTGTCCAAGGCAACGTCTCGTTCCTCTCTTCCCTCACCATTCACTGTACCTTGCTGTTCACTCTAACCTATTAGGTCCTGAAGGCTCTGGCAGCTGCTCCTACGCGGATGCAATATACTGAATCATAAACTTAGGAAGTGCTCATCCATCTGGTTCTTGAATAACTGTATATAGTTTTACCGCTAACAACGTCAGTAGGCAATTATCCTCAATTTGCTGTCAATTCATAGATATTATCTCGCTGGTGATCACTGATGTACGTTGTGAAGAAGACTGAACCAAGAACTGATCCCCGGGGAAGTGCACTTTACGAGAGACCAATCAGACACCTCTCCGTCGAGAACCAATCAGACACCTCTCCGTCGAATACCACTCAGACACCTCTCCGTCGAATACCACTCAGACACCTCTCAGTTAAGTATCATACAGTGTTTGCTGGCTAAGAGTCAGAGAGTGACCCACACATGCAAGTTGTCTCACATACCATCAGGGAAGAGGGAGGGGGCAAGAAGGGAAGAGGGAGGGGGCAAGAAGGGAAGAGGGAGGGGGCAAGAAGGGAAGAGGGAGGGGCAAGAAAAGAGAGAGAGGGGGCAAGAAGAGAAGAGAGAGGGGCAAGAAGGAAGGGAGGAGCAAGAAGGAGAGGAGGGCAAGAAAGGAAGAGAGAGGGGGCAAGAAGAGAAGAGAGGGGGCAAGAAGGAAAAGGAGGGAGCAAGAAGGAAGAGGGGGGGCAAGGAAGAAGGAGGGGCAAGAAGGAAGAGGAGGGACAAGAAAGGAAGGAGGGGGCAAGAAGAGAGAGAGAGGGGCAAGAAGGAAGAGGGAGGAGCAAGAAGGAAGAGGGAGGGGGCAAGAAGGAAGAGGAGGGGGAAAGAAGGGAAGAGGGAGGGGGCAAGAAGGGAAGAGGGAGGGGTCAAGAAGGAAGAGGGAGGGAGAAGAAGGGAAGGGAGGGGGCAAGAAGAGAAGAGGGAGGGAGCAAGAAGAGAAGAGGGAGGGGTCAAGAAGGGAAGAGAGAGGGAGCAAGAAGGAAGAGGGAGGGGCAAGAAGAGGAAGGGGCAAGAAGGAAGAGGAGGGCAAGAAGAGAAGAGGAGGGGACAAGAAGGAAGAGGAGGGGGCAAGAAGGAAGAGGGAGGGGCAAGAAGGGAAGAGGAGGGGAAAAGAAGAAGAGGGGGGGGCAAGAAGGAAGAGGAGGGGCAAGAAGGAAGAGGGAGGGGGCAAAAAGGGGAAGAGGGAGGGAGCAAGAAGGGAAGAGGGAGGGGGCAAGAAGGAAGAGGGAGGGGGCAAGAAGGGAAAGAGAGGGAGCAAGAAGGGAAGAAGGAGGGGCAAGAAGGGAAGAGGGAGGGGCAAGAAGGAAGAGGAGGGGGCAAGAAGGAAGAGAGGGAGCAAGAAGGGAAGAGGGGGGGGCAAGAAGGAAGAGGGAGGGAGCAAGAAGGAAGAAGAGGGGAAGAAGGAAGAGGAGGGAGCAAGAAGAGAGAAGAGGGAAGAAGGGAAGAGAGGGGCAAGAAGGAAGAGGGAGGGGCAAGAAGGGAAGAGGGAGGGGCAAGAAGGAAGAGAGAGGGGCAAGAAGGGGGGAAGAGGAGGGGCAAGAAGGAAGAGGGAAGGTGCAAGAAGGAAGAGAGGGGGCAAGAAGGGAAGAGGGAGGGGCAAGAAGGGAAGAGGGAGGGGGCAAGAAGGGAAGAGGAGGGGCAAGAAGGGAAGAGGAGGGGCAAGAAGAGAAGAGAGGGGGCAAGAAGGGAAGAGGGAGGGGGCAAGAAGGAAGAGGAGGGGGCAAGGAAGAGGGAGGGACAAGAAGAGAAGAGAGGGGGCAAGAAGGAAGAGGGAGGGGCAAGAAGGAAGAGAGAGGGGCAAGAAGGGAAGAGGAGGGGCAAGAAGAAGAGGGAGGGGGCAAGAAGGGAAGAGGGAGGGGCAAGAAGGGAAGAGGGAGTGGGCAAGAAGGGAAGAGGGAGGGGGAAAGAAGGGAAGAGGGAGGGAGCAAGAAGGGAAGTGGCAAGAAGGGAAGAGGGAGGGGGCAAGAAGAGAAGAGGGAGGAAGCAAGAAGGGAAGAGAGAGGGGGCAAGAAGGGAAGAGGGAGGGGCAAGAATGGAAGAGGGAGGGGGCAAGAATGGAAGAGGGAGGGGAGGGTTGAGGAAGGAGAGAGTGAGTAAGCGAAGGTGAGCGAAGGGAGGTGAGAGAGAGTCAGTACTGGAGGATGGGAGGTGAGAGAGTCAGGACTGGAGGATGGGAGGGAAGAGAGTCAGTACTGGATCCAGGATGGGAGGGGAGAGAGTCAGTACTGGATCCAGGATGGGAGGGGAGAGAGTCAGTACTGGATCCAGGATGGGAAGGGAGAGAGTCAGTACTGGAGGATGGGAGGGGAGAGAGTCAGTACTGGATCCAGGATGGGAGGGAAGAGAGTCAGTACTGGATCCAGGATGGGAGGGGAGAGAGTCAGTACTGGATCCAGGATGGGAGGGGAGAGAGTCAGTACTGGATCCAGGATGGGAGGGAAGAGAGTCAGTACTGGATCCAGGATGGGAGGGAGAGAGTCAGTACTGGATCCAGGATGGAGGAAGAGAGTCAGTACTGGATCCAGGATGAGAGGGGAGAGAGTCAGTCCTGGATCCAGGATGGGAGGGAAGAGAGTCAGTTGTGGATCCAGGATGGGAGGTGAGAGAGTCAGGACTGGAGGATGGGAGGGAAGAGAGTCAGTACTGGATCCAGGATGGGAGGGGAGAGAGTCAGTACTGGAGGATGGGAGGGAAGAGAGTCAGTACTGGATCCAGGATGGGAGGAGAGAAGTCAGTACTGGATCCAGGATGGGGGAGAGAGTCAGTACTGGATCCAGGATGGGAAGGATAGAGTCAG
>WNWK01003107.1:0-2500 GCA_009830355.1 Cherax destructor | reverse complement strand
TGTTGCTGGTGCTGGTGTTGTTGGTGCGGGCTGGTGCTGGTGTTGTGGTGCTGGTGTTGTTGGTGCTGGTGTTGTGGTGCTGGTGTTGCTGGTGCTGGTGTTGTTGGTGCTGGTGTTGTTGGTGCTTGTGTTGTTGGTGCTGGTGTTGCTGGTGCTGGTGTTGTTGGTGCTGGTGTTGCTGGTGCTGGTGTTGTTGGTGGTGGTGTTGTTGGTGCTGGTGTTGTTGGTGCTGGTGTTGCTGGTGCTGGTGTTGTTGGTGCTGGTGTTGCTGGTGCTTGTGTTGCTGCTGGTGTTGTTGGGGCTGGTGTTGCTGGTGCTTGTAGTGCTGGTGCTGGTGTTGCTGGTGCTGGTGTTGCTGGTGCTGGTGTTGCTGGTGCTTGTGTTGTTGGTGCTTGTGGTGCTGGTGCTGGTGTTGCTGGTGCTGGTGTTGCTGGTGCTGGTGTTGCTGATGCTTGTGTTGCTGCTGGTGTTGTTGATGCTAGTGTTGCTGGTGCTAGTGTTGTTGGTGCTGGTGTTGTTGGTGCTTGTGTTGTTGGTGCTAGTGTTGCTGGTGCTGATGTTGTTGGTGCTGGTGTTGCTGGTGCTGGTGTTGTTGGTGCTGGTGTTGTTGGTGCTGGTGTTGTTGGTGCTGGTGTTGCTGGTGCTGATGTTGTTGGTGCTGGTGTTGCTGGTGCTAGTGTTGTTGGTGCTGGTGTTGCTGGTGCTTGTGTTGCTGCTGGTGTTGTTGATACTAGTGTTGCTGGTGCTAGTGTTGTTGGTGCTGGTGTTGTTGGTGCTGGTGTTGTTGGTGCTGGTGTTGCTGGTGCTGGTGTTGTTGGTGCTGGTGTTGCTGGTGCTGGTGTTGTTGGTGCTGCTGTTGTTGGTGCTGGTGTTGTTGGTGTTGCTGGTGCTGGTGTTGTTGGTGCTGGTGTTGTTGGTGCTGGTGTTGTTGGTGCTGGTGTTGCTGGTGCTAGTGTTGTTGGTGCTGGTGTTGCTGGTGCTTGTGTTGCTGCTGGTGTTGTTGATACTAGTGTTGCTGGTGATAGTGTTGTTGGTGCTGGTGTTGTTGGTGCTGGTGTTGTTGGTGCTGGTGTTGCTGGTGCTGGTGTTGTTGGTGCTGGTGTTGCTGGTGCTGGTGTTGTTGGTGCTGGTGTTGTTGGTGCTGGTGTTGTTGGTGCTGGTGTTGCTGGTGCTGGTGTTGTTGGTGCTGGTGTTGCTGGTGCTGGTGTTGTTGGTGCTGGTGTTGCTGGTGCTGGTGTTGTTGGTGCTGGTGTTGGTGTTGCTGGTGCTGGTGTTGTTGGTGCTGGTGTTGCTGGTGCTGGTGTTGCTGGTGCTGGTGTTGCTGGTGCTGGTGTTGTTGGTGCTGGTGTTGCTGGTGCTGGTGTTGCTGGTGCTGGTGTTGCTGGTGCTGGTGTTGCTGGTGCTGGTGTTGCTGGTGCTGGTGTTGTTGGTGCTGGTGTTGCTGGTGCTGGTGTTGTTGGTGCTGGTGTTGCTGGTGCTGGTGTTGTTGGTGCTGGTGTTGTTGGTGCTGGTGTTGTTGGTGCTGGTGTTGCTGGTGCTGGTGTTGTTGGTGCTGGTGTTGCTGGTGCTGGTGTTGTTGGTGCTGGTGTTGCTGGTGCTGGTGTTGTTGGTGCTGGTGTTGGTGTTGCTGGTGCTGGTGTTGTTGGTGCTGGTGTTGCTGGTGCTGGTGTTGCTGGTGCTGGTGTTGCTGGTGCTGGTGTTGTTGGTGCTGGTGTTGCTGGTGCTGGTGTTGCTGGTGCTGGTGTTGCTGGTGCTGGTGTTGCTGGTGCTGGTGTTGTTGGTGCTGGTGTTGCTGGTGCTGGTGTTGCTGGTGCTGGTGTTGTTGGTGCTGGTGTTGCTGGTGCTGGTGTTGCTGGTGCTGGTGTTGTTGGTGCTGGTGTTGCTGGTGCTGGTGTTGCTGGTGCTGGTGTTGCTGGTGCTGGTGTTGCTGGTGCTGGTGTTGCCACACTTGAGAGTGGGTGGCCTGGCTGGACGAGTGAATATTATGATGTAAGGCGCCCAACTTAACCTCTGAAGGCCCGGCAGTGTGACTGATGATGTGACTGGGTGGGGGACTGTTTAGGAGGGGCTTGTGGGGAGGATAGGAGGTCAGGGGCACTGTTGGGGCAGGGTGAGGGACAGAATTGAGAGAGACGAGGGATGGAGGTGCCCCACCTTACTGTGTCTTAGTGCAAGCTCTTACCACTTGATGTACTGCTCCCATCTCTCTCCTTCCCTCGCACATCCTTTCCCTCTTTCCTTACCCCTCCCTCCCTCCCTCCCTTTCTCTATCTCTCTCACACCCACACACACACACACACTCTCTCTCTCTCTTTACATAGGATTTAACAAGGTTAGGTTAAGGGTTCCTAACTTTATTTACAAGCTAAGAGCTGTTAACTACAACAGCTCATTTAGCTCTCTCTCTCTCTCTCTCTCTCTCTCTCTCTCTCTCTCTCTCTCTCTCTCTCTCTCTCAGTTTTGTGTTGCCACACTGTTCTCTGTGATAGTCACACAGTGG